>KK121165.1:1433-12088 GCA_000611955.2 Stegodyphus mimosarum
ACGTTGCCTACATTGTGCAATTCGCAGATGTTTTTTTAAGTTAAAACGGAACGGTGTGTACATGGTATCATTTGTAATTTTAATGCCCTTTTAAAAAAAAATTCCTTCTTTCTGGAATGCCATTTTGGTTACGTTTTCGCGGAGCGTGTCGGGAAGGTTATGTAACGGCATAAAATGTGTAAGTATTACAACATAAAATGTAAATAATTAATTTAAAGGTAACTGACAAATATTTTAATGATCGTAATGTTAGTTTTGCATATTTTATTATATTTCTGTGGCCACAGTTTCCATACTAATTTATGGTTTAGAATTCTACGTTTTGTTTACAATAGGTTTTCCCGGAGCGTGTCGGGAAGGTTGCAATTAATTGCAAAGACGTTTCGCAGAAACGCGCCGAATTGGCGATTTTCAAAACATCGCCAAGCAGTGGGCTAAAGCGCATTTTCACCCTTCCCTCGTTTCAACTTACAGCACAGTTCCAAAATTACCTTTAAAAGCGTCGAAAATCTACAATAAATACGCTGAAACGATCAGCAACACAGCTTCAGGCTGTAACTGTAAAGGTAGCTTCACGGCAACACTAAACTTATAATAAAACACCGTGGAACAATCACCAATCCGCTGTCAAGCTATACTGTAAAGATAGCTTCACGGCAAAGCACTATCTCGATTGCTTTCCATTCACAGAACTCTCGCGTAGCTTAGCATTCGCAGTGAGCAGCTATTCTCACAACCTCACACTTAATCACACTCTTCACAATACTTGCAACTAACTGCTCTCAGAAACGCAAGGGTTTACATAGCTTTTCCTTAGGTTCCACAGGTTTCGAGAAATATCTCGACAGGAAGTTATTCTAGAAGCTTCCCGATTGGACCATGGGATATCGCCTATTTGGTCGCCAATCTGGCAACCCTACTATACACTATTTTATGGCAACCCTAGTGCTATGCCGGAAAGTTTACATACAGGCGCAACCGCCGAATTTTTCGCAACAATATAAATCTAATATACAACCTAAGTCGCTCTTTCGAGACATGAAAAACGCAATTTGAATTTCGTCAATCAGCCCAGTAGAACGGGAGATATAGAAATGTCTTTTTTTTCACCGCAATGTACCTAATCTAATATCTTATAAACATTGAACTTATGGCATAAATTTACGCGCAAAATAAGTTACATTATTTTTTTTAATTTCGACGTAATTAGACATTACATAAACTGTCTTTTTAAAATTTACTTGAAGTTTTTTTACTCAAATCAAGACTTGCTCTATTATCTCATTTTTCAGATTATCAAACCATTATAGATATAAAAGATGAGATTACGCCCATTGTATCCGAAAAGAATAGGAAAATAAAGAATTCTTTAAAAACATTTCTATTTTTGAGAAAACCGTAATTTAACAAATAACTGTTTTCCATTTTGTCTCGACGTAGATAAAATGCAAATTTATTTGGGATGACGGCTAAATGCCGTAGTCTCAATAAAGTCCGTCTTCAGTGGAAACTTGCCATATATATCCTTCGGTGTGTTAGCTATAGATGATGGGCGTGTTGTGAAACATTAGGTTTCGAATCAAAACAAGTTATTGTTTTTGGTGGTACAAACTGGGCCTGAAGAATCATTTCATCTGCTTCTAACAAAAGTTTCCAAATTCAATCGATATTTGTTACATCCATTTAGAAACTTCTATCAGACTCCTAAGAAAGGATTATCCGGTTATTTAAATTCTTACGTTTAAACATCTGGTAGGACTCATCAGTGTAAAGATATTAGGGCCATTTCAAAAATAGTTTTGCACCTTTTTTTTCGTCTTAATATCAAAAGCAGAAGCAAAAACAGTCTGAAACGTTATCTTGGTCTTAAAATATCATGCTATGACTTACGACTCTTTCATATATGTCGTTGACGTACAGAGTGCAAAAAGTGGCACAACGTCTACGAACTTATTCGGATTTTTTGTTTGTTTCTTTAGGCAAATCTTTGCTGTACTGTGATGAAATTTTCAAACTGTTTCATTTCCCTTGTGGAGCCATGCTCATACATATTATGCCTAACGCTAGGTATTTTCTTTAGAAATTTAAAGTTTGCCTTTATCCAGCAAAACCTCTAAAATAAAGCGTTTGTTAGCATAAATTTTTCTTCGTAATAGTTAAATGTATGGTACAATTTTTTTCAGGATTTGTTTACTTGCATCTGATAAAGCATGTGGTAGTTATATATCTATAGGAAAGCATATTTTTGTGGAGAACACGCTAAAGGAAACTGGCTTATAAGCAAACTGTTTCGTATTCATTAAACATGTTGCTTATGTTTTTAACTGGACTTGCTTATCCTTTTTCGTATTCAAGTATTTACAATTATTTACACCTAATACTTGTTTCGTGAATATTCTTGCATTATTTATAAACTCTAAATATATTTATCATTAATTATATTTATTCTCCAGTATTAATGTCTTGACGTGTAAGCATAAAATTAGCAAATCATAATTATTTCTCTAATCATCAAAGCGAAAAATATAAAATTTTTATCTTTCAATACCTCGAAATCTGGATATACGAAGACTATAATCATTGTTGTTACGGCCGTAATAAATAGGAGTTTTGTCTGTTAAAATTTCTATATTCTTCCGCTTTGTTCCCATCATATAGCTCTTAATTACTCGAATATAAATCCTCTTAGCAATTCATATCATCATTAATATAAATTTGTTCTCCTTAAGGAGCGTTTTATATCTTTTAACGATCAGAGTATTTTTATATGCGTGGAATTTTAATCCTAGAATGAAAATAACAAAATTAATTGGGCATATGGTTCTAAGATATTTTCATAAAACATTCATTTATTGATTATCATGTTTTATTGCATAATATATAATAGTAATTATCTATTTGAGGAAGTTTTAAAGAAAAATTTCGATATAACAAAAGTTTAACATTTTTAACGTATAAAAACTGAAATTATAACTACTACACGTACTTAATTATAAAAGAAAATAATGTATTGGTTTTGCATGCATCGGATCTATTCTTAAATCTGAAGATTTGGTATTTTTAGTTTAAAGGCACTGAAGTATTTATCTTTTGAATGCACAGCATTCGGTAAGACAAAGCCTATAGTAATAATAAAAACCAATTTAGTCTTCCTAACGTTGGTACTTCATTTTACTACATTTTTCGTCACTTCGTGCTTTGAGTCTATCTTTAGAATTTCCGATACACAGTTCCGCGCGCTTTAAATAAAAAGTTTTATTTTCGTGGAGTTTTGCCATTGCTCGCTTTTAAATCCCTTGAGTTTGCTCATCAAAAATTCCTTAAAGTTTCACAAAATATGCAATAGATAATAAAACAACTTCCAAATTCGGGCTTCCAGATGCACGACTTGTGCATTCAATCCATTACGAACCGTACGCACGCAACAATATGTAAAAGAGTTATTTTGTAACTTACGAAAACCAGTTATAATCCATATCAAAACGTTACGCTATATCATCAAGATGCTTTAAAATTATTTGTTAAATTTTAAATACCGAGTCCTGTATCTTTAGTACTGCGTCTGAGTTCATTATTCCATTTGGCTCGGTGTGTTGTACCAAGACAGTTAACATTTCAGTTATTTATTAAACAAAATAAGTAAGGTTTTTTTTTTAATTTGGATAATTGTCGAATAAACCCTTCCACCCCGGGGGTCGACGTAGAGAACTCTACGAAGCTACTGGCTAGGATCTGTACCTAGGCAGTCTCGGCCACGGGGGTATACAAGTTATGAACCTAGTAGTTCTGGGAGCTCCGAAAAGGTCATTTATTGACCGGCCTGGGGTTCGGCATGTCTTAGAGCAGGGTGGTACTGGTAGCCCGGGGGTAACTCCTAGGATTTGCTGGGTAACGTCCCCCTGCGACGGGCTCGCCCGAGCGACTGGTGGGTAGCAAATTGACGGCCAGTGACGCCCCAAATTGGGTGCGTTGCGCCGACCCCTCAAGTTTCCGGGAAAGAGGTTTAATCTCGGCCTCGGTTCTGCGGGGGGAAGGACCTGTAGTGCCATTAAGTTCGGCGGAACAGGAAAGCCCTATTGTGTCGAATAGAAATCATAAAGCTGTCAGTTTGTCATGCGATTGTACGTCACTTTCCAAATTCGAAATATTTATCTGTTCTATTAATGTTCAAAGAGATTTAAAAAAATGTGAAATCTTCTTCAAAAGATATGTTTCGATCATTTCTTAAAGATGATTGTCTTTTTCATCCATTCTAAATGCTCGAAGAAGTAATTCCGAGTTGAAGTTACCACAAAAATAATGGTTTCGAATGCACTGTATCAATAGTTACAGTGCCTCCACCGTGGCTTCGGCAACAAAGATTGGCTAATATTTCAGTTATGTATTAAAGGAAATAGGCCAGGTAGTTTTTTATACTTTAAATTTTTGCTTTTAAGTTGTATAATTGTCGAATAAAAATCATAAAGCTGTCTGTTTAATTTGTGATGCGATTGTCCGTCACCTTCTAAATTCAAAATATTTATCTGTTCTATTAATGTTTAAAGAGATTTTAAAAGTGTGGGATCTCCCTCAAAAGATAAGTTTCGATCATTTTTTGAAGATGATCGTCTTTTTCATCCATTCTAAATGCTAAAAGAAATAATTCTGAGTCGAGCTTACCACAAAAATGATGGGTTCGAATACACTGTATCAATAGTTACAGTGCCTCCTCCGTGACTTCGGCAACAAAGATGATTACCCCAACAGCTTTTCCGATCTAAACGTATTATTCGCTGGCAGTGCAAATAGCTTGAGTGCTTTGAGCTCTAATGTCTTCGTAATTGTCCCGAAGGCGTCTTGGAGACTAATGCTTTATAACAGTCTCTAGATGTAAAGAGGTTTTACTTTTGCCACGATTGCCTCTACGGTTCCCGCGCCGTGAATGGACCAAGATGTGTTCCCTCAGGTGTAAAAGCAGTTATCAGTTGTGAAATTTAATTTCTATCTTCGAACACCATTCGGTTCGGAAAACAGAGCAAACTTAAATTCATTTTCAGAACGCCAAGAAAAGCAGTTAAGGGGAAGTTAGAAGTAACTAAGTGAAGAGCTGCTTACATTTTTAAATGATGCAGAGATGAAGTTAAATGTATTATGTTTATATATGCTCGATAGTTGCCGAGCTTAAAAGATGAGACAAAAATCTATTCTGCTGTCTTATTTCAGTTATAAAATATACAAGTGCAAACAGTACTAATATTTAACTAGCATTTTTTTTAAGAAACAGCAATAATACGTGAAACATAAAAGCTGAAGTTTGGCCAAAAATGTATTGAAACAAACTAAATAAACAAACGTGTTTGTACTGATAACTGAATGGAAACAAATCATGTCAATCCCAAACACAAAAATTTATCCAGTAGTGTTCATTGCAATAAGCGTAATTGTTTAATAGCATGTAGCGACATTAGGTTATTTCGAAGTAACAGACATGAAAAATGAGCAACGCCTTCTTCGGGAATCGAACCACGGACCTCTCGGCGTAGAGCGTGCTGACCACTTCCACGAAGGCATGAGAAGAAGGTGGGAGAAATACATTAAATACTCTACCTTTTAAAGGGTGACTGGGGATTAGGGGCCCCAATTGCTAAATCGCGGCGGTGGAGAATCGTTATCTTTATTTATCGTTATCTTATTTAGAAGCTGAAGTGATGAAAAATGAGCAACGCCTTCACCGGAAATCGAACCACGGACCCCCATTTAACCAGTATTGTATCAGTATTAATATTAGTATCGGTATTACATGTCTTGTATCAGTCATATTTGCATCAGTAATGTACCAGTAATGTATCTTGAGTATTAATCTGTAACATGTTATTTCGTATGTCTTGTCGTGCACGTTGAACACATTTTAGGTGGTTTTATGTATTCTGAAGGGGTGTTATAAATACTGGCGGACGTGGTGCTGTACTGATTAACCATTTGGTAAAGGGATAGTGCCCACGTCCCCCGTTCTCTCTCTCTCTCGGTTACGCGTCGAGCGTGTTGACCACTACACCACGAAGGCATGCGAAGAAGGCGGAAGAAATACCTTACAAGCAAATTAAAGTGTTTCTATCTACTTCAACGGGGAATTAATATTTCTTAAAAAATACTCTTGGCGATATTTGCCTAACACTTCAGTTCAAGAGACTTCCCTAACGAAAGTTATTGAATACACAAGAATTAAATCTATTGAAGTGCAGTTTGCCATTCTCCTAGCAACGCATGTCATGTGCTGGAATTTGACAAAGCGTCAAATTTAAGAAAATCTGAAAATTAGAAGTGTAAGAAAAACTTTTAATCTGAATATTTGTCTTTCGTTATAGGAAAAATTGTGTTTAGTTACATAAATGCTATATTAATAGTTTAGATGCGAAACAGGTACCTAATTAATTTTAACCCTCAATTAGAGTTATATAAATGCATTACATTTTGTTTGCAAAATGATCGAATTTTAGCTCAACTTTATCCCTTAAGTACAGACGTTCATTTTCTGTTACATAAACACAGAGGAAAGGTTCCTCAGATCGCGCTCTTTTTAGATCTTTTTTAGAACTCTAAAATGAATGCATTAAAAATTAATTTTTGAAACTGCATATGAAAAAGTACGGAATGCTTGATCAGAAAAATGATAAACACTACTTACTCGCAAATGCGTACAAAATAACTATTTAATAAATTTTTTATCTACAGAATCTGGATTATATAAAATAATGCAAAAAACAGGACAATATATAAAAGATATTAAAAAAACTGCAGCATGTTATTTTAAGCATTTTCAATGGACTATGGAAAATCCATAGCAATGCATAGCCGGAAACTCTTTTCTGTCGAAGTGACGACACAAAACCCAAACAAGGAAGGACACAAACAGGGAGAAAAACGTGTTTTATTATGTTTAGTACAAGAGAAACCTATAAATGAGAACAGAAACTATTAACGATAGTCATTAATGAAGGTGTTTAAAATTACGACTCTGGACCGTGATGCAGGCCTCACTTCTTTGGATCATGGAATATCTGCATCACGAAATCGCGTGAAAGATGCATGACGCCTGCATCACAGTGCGGGACGTAATTTCGAAACCCTTCTTTGATAATGATCGGTGTTTCTTTATGCTGTTTTTCTTTGTTTTCGTTGTACTCCGAATAATAGGCATGTTTTCTCACCCCGTTGGTGTGCTTTCATTTTGACTTTTGTGTCGTCACTATGGCGCCAGGAAAGCGTTTCCGACCATGCAAACCTATGTGATTTTCCCATCATCTAGGTGTACTCTCTCTCTCTTGAAAGTTAATCACTACTGTACTCGTACACCCTGTATATGCTTGTATACTTTCCGTGAGGCCGATTGCATCAAAATGGGAGGTGCACATCTGCATGTTATACCGAGGCTGTTCGCACATTTCTTAGACGATTTTGGTAAGCGGTAATAAAAAATACTTTGCTGCAAAAGAAGTAATTGCACTTGTACTATATTTTTAAGTCAAAATTATAGTGTGTGGCTTGAATGTTTTGTTTTTATTCAAAATGGCGAATTTAACGAAGCAGTGGTTCGAAGGCCACATTGACGCTCTTACCGAAGAGAAAATATGCACACTCCGTTATCGAAAAACGATGTGACAGTCGTGGTTTTGTGATACCTAAAGCGTCGATAGGTAATATCATCCACAAAAAAGGATACGAACGTCAAATTGGAGCCTCCAGTGGGACAAAAATTCCAAACAAGTGTCCCAGGAAAAAACGGACATCTTCGACTATTGCAAAGGTACGTTGTTTAATGTTAAAAGAAAATCCCCCTAGTCGAAGGACAGTTGAGAAATCATTAAAATGCTCGGTGTTCACTGTAAACAAAAGAATAAACGTTGATTTAAATCTTAAGAAAGCGAAAAAACGCAATGTGCATCGTCTTCTGCCAAAGCATATCGCTCAACGCAGGACACGCTGCAGAATTCTATGAGAAACACTTATCCAAAGCAAAATGGAAAACAATTGTCACAATAGATGAAGCATGGGTGTATTTAAATGATTGTAACAAAACAAAAGAGCCATTTATTATCATAAAAGGGGAGAAAAAAAATTTAAGTACATGATTGAAAGAATCGAAAGAAAGTTTTTCTAAGGGATTCGTGATTGTTGCTGGTTTTTCTTATAATGGCAAGTTAAAAATAAAGAGAGTGCAAAAAAATGTCACGATTAACTCCGAATACTATCAGGAACATATTTTATCGCCAATTTTTCTGAATGAAATACCATCGCTTTACCCGCGGTGCCATCCATCTGTGAGACTCCAACAGGACAAAGCTAGCAGTCACACATCAAAATCCACTGTAAACTTGCTAAAAGAAATGGAACAAAAAACTGGTTATCAAGGCCATACCCTTCACTTATATCCCTACTAAATCTAATTTATAACCTATGGATTTTTGTGCTATCTAAAACCTATGGATTTTTATGCTTTCGGGCTTTTTAAACTGCATTATCCAAACGTTGTCCCAAAACCCTAACGGGACTCTGGAAAGCTGTTCGAGAGGAATGGGATAGAATACCTCTTCTGACACTTCAAAAGGCATTTATTGTACTGGAAATTGCGGTGTCGAAAGATAGTTCAGAATAAGGGATGTCAAATAGAACATTTAAAACACAAGAATTTTATGTAATTTAGTTTTGTGAATACAATATGCATTGTCTAAAAAATATGCGAACAGCCTCTGTAGTAGTCCTATGTACAAATCTCAACGTTCTGGGGCTACTCGTTTTTGAGTTACGCGAGATGCATATATACGCACGTAGGTATAGGCGGTACGAAAAAATCTCTCCAGAATTCATTTTAAATCAGTTTTATAATTTTTTGTAGCAAAAAAAGTCCTTTATTCCGTCTTTATAAATGTCATGCAAAAATATCGTTAAATTGCATTCGATACATGTCAAATGCATGTTTTCGTTGAAATATGATGCCCAAAATATTTCGCGATTACAATACTTCCTTTTTATTTCGGGTAAGGAAGTAGAAGTGAAATATTTCACTCACATCAAGATTTGAAATCAGTCAATGTCGGAATCTCGTGTTTCTAACATTTTTTAGTGTAGTTTATAATTCTATCCAGAAGGCATTGGAGCTTCGAATCAAACTCCGTTGTACACCTGAATTGCAATAATAACGGAGAATACTGTTAACGGAAACTATTAATGCCATATTTTATTTAGTAGTTGGTAAAACTGATGTTGGTACTTGGAACAGAATAATCGACTGTGAAATTTCACGCAAAGACCAAAATATTTGGAAAAACTTCATCAGCTGGGGAATGAAGTCCGCCTTGTCAAAATGCGAAACTAAAAAGAAATTTTTATGGGCTACATTCATTTGGTCAGAAATTGATTAGAATCCAGAATACAAATAGACATATATCATAGTACAAAGACAAATATTTTTCTTCCCACTAAGATACAGGTGCATTTTTGTTTTCCTCTGAATAAAAATATTTTTACCCTCACCCTAGACGGTTAGAGGAGTCTAAGTGATAAGGTAACGGTTTGAATCCCATGCAAGGCTTAGTTATGCGTTCTTACGTCTTCTCGAGAGCCTAATATCTGACCATCCCTACTGGTGTACCCTGTACAACGTTCTCCGAGATGACAGCTATATAACTGATTGGTTCAGCTTTTCTCAAAAACGCGTGAGAAGTATGTGTCCGGCAGTTTTGAAAAAAAAAGGACAAAGAAAATCTACCTTTTATACTCTGTCATATCTTATGAACTTACTCACCTTTCATTAGCCCAAAGGGCAATTAATTTCACTTTGGCATTTTGTGTTGAAAACTTTAAATGTCCGTTCATTTTTCAAATTGTTGCCACCAAATATTATCGCCCTGTGTAATATTTAAAGAAATTAAATAATGAAGAATCTGCATAAATCTGCATGTTTCTCGCATTGTGGTAAAACAACGGTACCTACAGCCATCAAATTTTCAATAACATAATCTTCCACCGAATATGGGCATCTGGAAGGCCTAATTTGAAATTTGCTTTATTATTGATTTAATACTTTGTAATATTTCAACGAATTTTTGATTAACAAACTCAAGGATTTCAAAGCGAGCAATGGCAGAACTGTGGGGAAAAGAAACACTTTTATCTCCAGCGCGAGAGACTGTGCATCGGAAATTCCAAAGATATGCTCATTTTAAAATTATATTGCGATATTGCTGTTGAATTGAGTTTAATAGTTTAAGTGCAAAGAGCGTTTAATAAGTAAAGGTAACACACAAAAGGTTAAAGTCCCTTTTGGCCTAATGTAAAATCGGGAAGCTTTCAGATTTTTTTTTATTTCTTTAATTATTTCACTTAATACTTTATGGTGACGGTTTAACGCCATTATACTTTAATCAGAAGGCTTTTCATAAACATCAGAGCTTCAGAAAACAAATCAAAACCAACTTTATTTAATACACTGCTGGCCAGCCAAATTGCAACACCAAGAAAAACAAGAGATGTCAAAACAAAATTTATTTAGTAGATAACATGTTGACCAAGTATCAAATGATTAAATTTATAGACTTCTATGAAGCGTGGTTCCTTCCAGAATCAGTAGCCAGAGTAGCCGCCATTGTTGGAGATCACCGCTGCCACACGCCTTGGCA
>KK121166.1:4879-17974 GCA_000611955.2 Stegodyphus mimosarum
CTGAAAGATGGAAATTGATCAGCAAATTTTTCAGAGCTTGGAAACGTTGGTCTAATGATACCTATCCCAGCTGCAAGGACGTACCAGATGGTTGAGGGATAAACCAAATTTAACCCTCAATGACAATTTGTCTCCATTAATACGGCATCTTGCACAAATAATTGAACTATATCCAGGTGCTGATGGAAAAGTTCATGTTGTAAAACTAAGAACTTTATTGGGCAAAATGAAGTGTCCTATACATAAACTTTCCCTATTACCATTGAATGAATATGACTTTAAAATTATGTTTTCATTTTTTTTTTTTGCTTTTGTGTTATTAATTCGGTATTATGTTTCAGATTTAGAGTATGGATTAAATATGACAGATTTATGGTAATTTAGCAGTTTCGTTAGTTTTTACTATTTGTCTTGCACTCTGAAGAATTGTAAGTACACTTTACTTGTAATTTCTTGTGCTAAATTTAGTATTGTTATCTGAGTTTTAAAATTGTTGAATATGTGTTTGCTGTTTTACATGATTTCATTGGTGAACACTTTTGGTATACTTGTTTAAATCTAAATTAAAAGGTTTTGATATTCATGATATGATGAACCAGTTGTTCATTGGCATGTAGTATGTTCTACCTTTAGTAGATAAATGGCGCTATCATCGTGTGCCAAAAAGGGGTGTAAGTTAAGCCTTAACCCACTATGTACAGATGCTTATCTTGCAGCATCAAAAGAGTGCAAATCTTGTAGTGCCATTCTTCAAAATGTATCAATCTTATGTCCATATATGTCTGTGTTGTTTTTGTCCTTGTAATAAATGGTATATGTAAATCTTGCAAACTACTTGAAATTAAACCAATACTTGTAACCATCCTCCTGGACACTTTGAGGTAGGCCATGCTCCTCCACCATGTTATAACCTAATTGGTGTGCGCACACTTGTGATGTCATCAAAATATTGTGTATTTTTGCTTAATTTTGTGGCTCTACTGTGGCCCAACCTCAATTCCAATTCTCAGAATTTTTGTTTATGCTTTATAATGCTCTCCTTTAACTATCCATAAAAGAAGCCTATACCTTTAAGCCATTAACGAAAACTATACCTTTTGGGGTTACTAAGATATAAGAGTTCTTAATAAGACATATTTTGCACCTTAAAATTTTTTTTGTACCTCAGACCATCATTGAGGAATGTAGTCCTATGTTATTCTCAATTTTATTCATTGAAATAAGAAAATATAAATCACAAAAAAAGCTTGAACATAATAGTCTTTATATTAATTGAAATGCTATTTATATAATTTCGGCATTATTTAATATCTATCAAAAAGATTTTTAACGTTGATGTTTATTAAATTATGTACCGTTACATATATTAATTTCTGAATGCGGAAAGCTACCATTAAATAATATAAGTGTTATGGTATCATTTCGTAAGTTACCACTGTTGACTACCAACATGTACAGTAATAGTTAATTTGACTGTATATAGGGATGCTCCTTTACCTCTTTCTTTTTTTAGGTGAAAAAATACAAAGGCACGGTTCTGGTACTGTTCATAGGGCTTCAGAACTTCTGATCTTATAAATTAACCCCTGTAAACCCTATAGCATTATACAGGGTATATCAATACCTATGCCACAGTCCCTATAGCATTATACAGGGTATATCAATACTATGTTTCAGAACTTCTAGAAGGTGGAGAGTGCACCCCAACTACTTGGAATCATACAGAAATGCAGGGTCTGAAATGCTTCTCTGACATGGTAGGTGGCATTGAGCAAAAGAGAATTCTTGCAATGAATCGTCATTTTGCACAAAAACGCAGAGTTAACTGGATGAATAATTATACAAACACGTAGTTAGCCGATACGCATTTGCATATGGGGTTGCAGATTTTAGTAGACCAGCTGCACAGCAATTGTACACAGAACAATATTCTATAATGCGTACAACAGCCATAATTTCTTTCCAAGGTTGCACCGGAGGTGCAACATAAAAACTATTAAACATAGCAATGCATAAAAGTCATTAAAGCCTCTCAACTAAGATGGCTAGGCCATATATACAGATATGGAGATGAAAACCCAGTAAAGAAATTGGCATTCCAAAAGCCAGAGGGGAAAGAGAAGGAAAGGAAAGCCACAGACGAGTGGCTAGACAATGTGGAAAAGTGGTTAAAGGATGCTGGTGTCATGAAGGACTGTGGATTGGATGAGTCAAGACGGTGGAAGCTAAAACAGTCTTGTTTGGAAATCAGCTATAGAGCAAAAAAAGAATTTATGATATAGAATGAAATAGCAGAAAATTTTTTAATATTTAGCAAAAGGTGTACTTTTGATTATTAAAAGGCTACACAATAACTTTCAGTCTTTATCAATATTCAGTTATAATTGTCTGTGTTGTATAAAGATTATTAAATTTTTGCAATTATTAAATCTGAACAGTTTATTAAAATACTGTAAAAAACTGTAAATTACAAATCCATTACTAGATGATTCTGTAAAACACAGCATACAAGGACAAATAAAAAAATATATGCAGTATAAAATTCTTTACAAGTGCTTTTTATAAAGCTATCAAAATTGTCATGGTAGTAAAATTTAATTTCATTTTTGAAATTTCATTATGACTCAGTTTTGTTTTTAAATGATAATGACACCTAAGAAATTTAAATTTTTGTTGGAAGCCCATGCAATTCTTTATACTCATTTAAAAACAATGTCATTCTTTTCTCTAAAATACAAATTTGTATCTTTAAGATATGCATAAAAGTTACATAATTATAAAATGCTCACTCACTATGAAAATAATTTAAGCACAAGAGTACATCTTACACATTTCTAGAATATTATTCAAAGACCTCTTTAAGCTGTCTAAAATACATTTTATATTATTTAATGTGTCAAAATATTTTAAAATATTGATTACACTAATAAATACAGTAATAACATGTAAATATATTACAAAATAAAAATTACAACATGTACATAAATCATATATTCTGCTGTTCTGAGTTCTACCACATGGGATAACAATAAAGTTCAGTATTTACAAGAAAAGATTAAAATTTGGACTAACTTGTTATTCCTTTTCTTAGTTCAAATTCATCTATTATGAAATGCATTTGAATAGGCAAGACTGCTACATAATTGATAAATATCTGTTTTTCCTATGTGTACAGTTAGTTGCCCAAAATAAGTGAGGTCTCCTTCATCATTTGCAGAAAATTAAGTAAAAAGAATTAAGTAACCTAAGTTGATTTTTAAACTGTGTGATAAGTGTTTTAAATGCTTTTTATAAAATTTGGTACTTCATCTCATTAAATTTAGAGATTCAGATTAGAATATGAGAGATTGATTTTTCATTACTAGCGTAAATTAACCGTAAATCTGAATCCTTTAACAACCATGGTAAAAATGTATTAAATTTAATAAAGCTTAACAAAAGTATTAAATACATTTTGTTTCCAACTGTAAGAAGTAATATTATTCACTATTCTCACACAAAATTATCCACCGGAACATTTCTTTTCCCTCTTAATCACTACAAATGAGATATGTTTATATTTTGCCATTCACGATAATTTACAACAAAACAACACAGTGAAATACAACACATAATAAATACATGGCATTTAAAATTCATTCTAATTGTGAAGTGATTGTAACACAGAAAGTCAAAGGGAGATTCTCAATATATATAGCTGCAATCATGTACACTAAATGCATATTAATCTAGAGTTCTGCATGAAAAAAATATTCAGCTGTCAATGAAGAGGTGCAGAATAATGTTTATTATTTTCTGTACATGCACCTGACTGTTTATTCTCTCAAATGATAAATGATGAATTATATAAAAATGACTAATGATAATGGACACAAGCAGAATAGTCTTTTAAATAAATACTGCTTCTGGACCCAAATGAGACTGTTGCACTTGCTGCTGTGTTTGAGATTTCTGTTGTTCACTCACAGGCACTGGATGATGCATGTTTGTAGGCCCCATGGGGCTCGAAATTCCTTCTGACCAATCAGACTGGGCAGAATGGGGTGAAGAACTTGACCACTGACCTGGTGATTCAGGAGATGGTGTCAAGTAAGTTTCAGGACCTAGAAGGTAGTGCTGAGGTGTTGCCTCAGACTGACTGTGTTGTGATGGAGGTGTTGGATAATGGTACGGCTGAGAATATGACATAGACATATTGTTGGAAGAGTTGGCTACAGATGTCTTTGGTGCAGTGAGCATTTGATGAAGATCAGTCATTGGGGGATAATCATAGGTATTGTTGGCACTGGAATGAGATTGCATCTGTGCCGTTTTCTGATGATGTGCTGCCCGCATTGCAGCCATATGAGTTGGAGATGTAGGAAGTGAAGGTCTCTGCTTGGTAAGAGAAGACATAGTATAAGAATGTGAGGTAGGTACAGTGAGGTTCTGAGGCATACTACTTGGCATTGAATTTTGTCTTGGATGATTAGGCTTCATATTCTGCTGTTGTGATGACTGGTTAGTCACCATGCCATTATTTCCATAAACATGGTTTCCGAGTCCTATATTAAGGACATCCATACCCATTACACCATAGATCTGATGAGCAGCATTGATGCAATCTTCATAAGATGGTGGCTGTTTGCTTGTTAAAGTGCAGTTTCCATCTACACTCATTAGATTAGGATGGGACATTCCCATATTATGTCCATTATATAAAGACTCCAAAGGTGATGAAGTACCTTCTAGGTAGCTAATTGTACGTGGAGATTCTAGTGAATTAACTGGAGAAAGAGTTACAGAACCGTCAATGCCTTGGATAAGCATTGGTGGAGGCTCTTTCCGTTTCTTAACAGATGATTTTCGTCGAACACTTACATCAGAGCACAGCGTGTCCCCATCTTTTGCAGGAAGACCTGCAATGGTATTTAGCTTCGGTCTTTTCTTTGGTTTCACTGATTTTGTAGATCCAATCATACCACCAGATTGCATAAGTCCTGGTGAACCCATAGGACCATTAGATGGCACATTCATTTGAGGACTTGGTGGTATGTACTCATCAAGCAACCTTACTATATCATGATGCATACGTTCATAAGCAACATCTCTTGGTAATCTGTCCATATGGTCAGTTATATCTCTGTTTGCAAAATGTTCAAGGAGTATTTTTGCAGCAGCATAGCTTCCTTCTCTTGCAGCTAAGAAAAGAGGAGTTTCTTCTTTAACATCTTGAGCATCTCTGTTAGCTCCATGTGCAAGTAAGACTTGGACAGCTTCAACGTTATTTACAGCAGCTGCCCAATGTAAAGCAGTTTTCCCTTTAAAAAAATTAAAACTTGTATTAAAATTTTTTCAATTAAAATTGTTGGAAGAAAAAACATTTGAGAGTTTCAGTGAATACAAGAGATTTTAAAACCTTTAAAGCTTACACAATTATTACTAAGATAACAAAAAAAGAGGGTAGAATTGTAGAATATGTTATGGATATTTCTTGGGGTTGTATTATGTGCCAGTTAAGGCTCTGGGATGAAATAATGGCAACTCAAGAATTGGATTGATGAGGAGAAAAAGGGAGTTGTTGAGGAGAAGGGATTGATGAGGAGAAAAAGGGAGTTACTCTGTTTACCAATATGTTTTGGTAAACAGAGTACCTTTGTAATAAAATTACAATTACTTCCACATTTTGGAATGTAAAAAATTGAGGAAATTAAGAGAAAGCATTTGTTAAAGGAGATGAAAGCACACCATTAAGGGTTTATTAGAAAAAGTCACTGGGGTGGCCATCCATTCACACTAGAGAACTGACACCCTCTTATACACTGGATAGGAGTAAAGCATACCCTGCAGTCAAAAAGGTGGGTGAGGCACATGCAACATAGAAAACTGCCATGGAAATGACTGGCTGGAGTTATGCCGAGAGGAATGTGAAGAGAGACCAAGCTCTTCCTTTGGATAAGATGATATCAGTAAGCAGAGTGATAGCACTAAGAGTCTTGATCAGTTGCTAACACAAGGATCATTGGCCAACGAACCAAGAAGGAAAAAACAAAACATGAAAATGTTTGGGGGACGTGCAAGGAAAAGTCAGTTCATTATTCAAATGCAGCAAGGAAGATTTTATTTAACAGGAGAATGATTATGAAGGGTTGACTTAAATTGTTAAGGATAAGGTAATTGAGTGATAAACATTCTTAAATGAAATATTTACTTGTAGGATACTAAAAGCTAATACTCAAACAGTTAAATATTTCCTAAATGAAAGATTTATTAGTATTTTTTAAAACATAATAATTAAACAATTCCAATATAATATCCAAAACATAATTACAAAATTGAAACATATTTTTACTTACAGATGTAGCTAAAAAAATTAAAAATACTATTTCAAACAATATATACAAATTTATTCCAAAATGTTAGGATCTGGTTAAATAGGTAGGCCCTATTAATGAGATCCTTGTAGCGCATGCTTTAAATATTAGCTTATTAATATCTGATTTGGTACATTAATAATTTATTTACTTTTAAATATTTATTCTGTTTATGTCTTATTCCCTGCATAATTGCAGTACTGCTGCTAGTGTTAGATGGGTGTGTTAGTAGAAGCAGTGCATTCTTTGGGAAATATTGCAGAGTGCTTGCCAGCTGTCTGCACATTTCTTTTAGCTTTATCTGTATTTCAGGAGAAGCATGTTAAAAAATCCACAGTTAATTTCATCATTTACTATTTGTGCAATTACCTTCAACTATAAGCTTCAAAGATTAAATCTTAAAAAGGAAATTGTAAAATAAAAAGTTTAAAAATATTGAAATTAAAAAAGGGATTGAAAATTAATTAGTTTTTATTTTTTGAAGAGGGCTCAACTGCAGCATCGCTCACCCCAGAATCCACCACCGAACTAGGTACTTTAGGTACTTATGAAAACACAGTTCAAACATTAAGTTTCAGCACAACAACACCAATTACTCATTGTAAAATGAAACAACTACTTCTAATTGACTCACTATATCTAGATTAGTTGGTACTTAAATAAATTTGTTCTTCGAGAATTTTCTATGGACAGAATTTTCTCCATTAACTAAAAATGTTACAGAAAATATGCAAATTGTTCTAATCATGAATTTCTGAAATTTTCCATTACATCAGTTTATTTTATTATTATTATTATTAAAGTACTTTATCAAGAATTTATTATCAAGAATGCCTTAGTTCATATTAAGGACTCCCCAAATACAAATTTTCTTGACCTTCTCTAACCTTCTACTAACACCCTTGGGGACCCATGTTGAGCTTGGTTGGGAAATGCTGGATTAAACCAACATTTATCAAAGTTGTCTTGGAAACTAATTTTAAAATTTTGTCTTATTGCCTGCAAATTTTACTGTTTACATTCTAGAAGTTATTCATTTTTCTTGTGGTAGTGGATTTTATCTGTGCTACTGTGTTATCCAAATAGTTACGCATTAATTTAATATGTTATATAATTGAAAATCAGTTTATAGTAAAACATAGAAATTTCAGTGAATAACAGTGAAAGAATAGTATCTAATTCTAAATTATTATCTAATAAATAATTATTTATTCTATTATAAGAATATATAGAATATTATCTATTATGAAGTTAATTACATCAATAATTTCATCTTACCATGGTCATCTGCAGCATTAATATCTGCTTCAGCATTTATAAGAATCTCAACCATTCCTTCTATAGCAAGTCTTGCTGCAAGAACTAGAGGAGTTGTGCCATCATGCATTCTGGCATTGAGATTTGTAGCTCGATTACGCAGCAGTATCTGAAAAAACAAATTAGTATATAAAATTGAACAAAACAGTAATTAATAAGTGATCCAAAAGACCTGCTTAAATAAATGTATGAAATATACCTGGAAGACACCTTGGGCATCAGCAGCTACTGCAGCATGAAGAGGAGTACGCCCTGTATTATCTTGGGCATTCGCATCCGCACCAGCATCTAGAAGTCGCTTTGCTGCATCAGCCCTGGCATAACGGGCAGCTAAATGTAAGGAGGTTTCACCTACAAAACAAACAATGAATTATTCTAAATCTAATATATGAAATAATCAAAACACTGAATGCTTAAAATAAATGATATAAGTATCTTACCAGTGCGCTCTGTTGTCATGTTAATTTGAGCACCTTGCATGAGTAGGTCTTGTATCATACTGACTGAACCATCATCATCTTCCACTTCATCACC
Organism: Stegodyphus mimosarum; assembly: GCA_000611955.2. Classification (NCBI taxonomy): domain Eukaryota; kingdom Metazoa; phylum Arthropoda; class Arachnida; order Araneae; family Eresidae; genus Stegodyphus; species Stegodyphus mimosarum. The sequence goes on from KK121166.1 coordinate 13,084, forward strand.
AATGTCAAATCCTCCACTTCTAAAGGATGCTAACATCAATGGCGTTAAACCACCTGTGGCACAAAAAAAGTCCTCAGTATATATTATCTCTTCAATAATTTTAATGTTTTTGTTTTGTGAAAAGTCATATCATTTTTAAATTATGTGTCAGAGAAATATTTATTATAGTTTTAATTTCTAAAATCTCGCCTAAATTATTGAATACAAGCATGATCAAATAACATTCCATAGCAATTCAAGTTATTCCTTATTTATCTAATTGCATTGTTTCACTGAAATAAAACTCTGATCTCTTTCAGTGCGCTGCTAATTTTCCAGTTACATATTTATTTTTTTCTCTTGAATGTAATACAATATCCCCAATAAAATAATTTACTTTCATTGACTTCTGCAGCATGCAGCAAGGGTTTCAACTATTAAAGGTTCAGAAGTTATAATTGAATGCATTAGAAACTGATTGCTTAATATTTTTTTTTTAATATTAAAAGAAATATCAAAACAAACAAAGATGACAAACAAGAGATTCAAACGAGATGACAACAACAAAACATCTTAGTAACAACAAATCTCATGAAAGCCCTTATGCCACTCAAAGCAGACAGTTCCTAAATTTCTGAACCCTTAAAGTGAGACATAACTCCCCTACCATTTAGCTGATGCTCTTTGATAATGAACAAAAGACTTTTCCTATTAGTATCCCTTAATGGGAAATTTGACTATATATATAATTATATCTTAATATCAATGAAATTTTCTTAATAAATCTCTTATATTATTATCCAAGGTATTTTAATTACTTACCAGGCCCTCTAACATCAACATCTACACCATTGGGATCCATATCATTATCACCTTGAGGAGGAGTAAGAGCCAAAATATCTGGATTTCTAATATCAGCAGCATCCAAATGTTGTTGAGTCCATGGTCTTGGGTCATTATCATCATAATCATCAGTTGTCATGACAGTGTGAGTATCCCCATAACTTGGATTTGGAGATCTATCATTCTTCATACGTTTCATTGGTGGGTGGTCCATATCATCATCACTCCACTGGCTTCCATCATGTGGCATAGATCCATTGTCCATAACTTCCATGTGGTTAATTGAACACTGTTTGTGCAAGTTCCTTAAAAAATATGCAAATATTAAACCCACATAAAATTAAGGAATAAGTTAATTTGTCAAAAAGCATGAAGTTTATTAAGGTTTTAAAAAAAAAGGCATGATGGATAAATCTAAAATTGAAGTCTTTGAAAATCATATTAATTGAACTGTTTTTAATCTTGAGTTAATTTTTTTTGATATAGTCAATAAAAATAAAACAAAATACTTTATTTAAGGGTTATTACTGAATATTTTTTATCGATGTCTTCTTTTTCTCAGTTGCTATATTATTTATATTCATGCAACCCACACTTAAAATGCTCACCTCATCTCTTGACCATCAGGTCCACGTCGCCTAGATCTCCTATGTTGACCACTGTTATTTCTCAGAAATCCTTCAGGAAACCATGTTATTCCTCTTGCTCTTTTACGTTGTGCATTAATTAAAACACCAAATGCTATGCCACCAATAAGGACTACTATGGCTCCTATAATTAAATAAAAATTTCTAGTATATGTTGCTTCTGCAGTTCCTTTTTCATCATAATCAGATTCCTGGATCTGGCTGATTGGGAATGCAGTAGATAATGCATGACGGGAATGAATAGCAGCCAAAAACTGTGCAGCCTGTAAAATTTTATGTAAATTCAAATTAAAATATAAATAAGAATTATATGCAAAGAAATGGATAAGGAATTAAAAGCAGTTATGTACAGTCAAAAAATAAAATAAATTTTTTTAATGATTATAATACCTTGTTGGCACTATCAAAACATTCTCCATACAGTAGCTTTGAACAACGTCTATTATCTATTTCCAAATGCACTTCAGTCCTGAAATTAAAATTATCATTTTAAATATAGACAAATTAAATTTTTATTTTTTAAAATCTATGTAAATGCTTTATGGGAATCTGTTATTGAAGAAAGATGAAAATGAAAACTAAAAATACTTTCAATGGTAATCTAATTGAAAATAAGAAAATGTTAAGTCATACACTAATATACACCCACCTCAAAAAAAAATAAATAAATAAATAAAAATAAAAATTACTGCAGCAAATAAAAGCCCTATGAACAATGAGCATTAAGTGATCTTAGCCACTTGATCACAAATGGGACAACTGAAATCAAGAAAACTTTTAACAGAATACATTATTTTAGAGTACAAGGTGCAAAATACTTGTAAAGAGATTATTTGCTGATTAATGGAATTTTGCCAAGGTTTAATGTCTAAAATAACAAATGTTGGAGCTTTATAGCAGGCTGGTCAGGAAAAGTAAACAAAAACAAATGTATAAAATATAGATTAAAAATTTTAGTGACAAATAGTTAAAATAATAAGTTACCAGAACTCATTTTACTTTGTTTGACTGAAATTTGGATTTCATGCAAAAACTGAGAAGTGTCAGAGTTTAAGCTCCAAAGTCTATGAATACTGATCCTTAAATACTTAATATTAAACTGAAAAATCTAATTAACGTAGATCTGTTACAGTTTATAAAAACTATATATAGTAATTCATATGAATTACATTTACAACAATTTTCTCCCATTAAATCAATATTCTGTTTATATACACATAAAGAGACAGAAATAACATACTGGTTTAATGGGAAAGAGAATCCTATAAATGTAGTCACCATATAACATCATAAATGCAAGTTCCTTAAAAACTACATGGTGATTGGTTAAAATATCCCATTAAAATGTAATTAAAATATAATGCTAACCCAGTGCTCCTATAATGCTTCGTGATAGCTGAATCTTTTTCAGGTGACTTCCAGGGGTAGACCATCGGACGATTGTTTTCATCCATTTTAAGTCGGAGATTAGTTCTTAGTGCATGACCCATTTCTCTTAGAAATGACACACTGTTGTTCAAGAACACCTATAAAAAAGTTAATTCATTATAGCTTTGTGATTTTAACATTTAAATCCATCCTGCATTATACAAATTTATGAAAAGTATTTTTTTAACATTTAAATTCAAAACATTACTAAAAAATTATACTGAATTCCTAACTATCTATATTAATGAATGTAGGGTTAATCCAGTAATGGCCCTATAATTGTAATTAATCAATCAAAAATAAACTCTTTATAAGTTTTAATTGAATGATGTAAAATGTAATTTAAATAATAATGAAACTTGTTTAAATAAATAATGAGACTTAATGAAAATGCAGATTTTTTGGCTTGTTCCTTCTCAAAAAAGTAACCTATATCATCCACATAATCTAGCAAATTCTTGCACATTTCCCAGCTTTGCTGTGGTCACCCTTGCTATATCTTAAATTATCCTCTTTTTATGGTTCATCTTAAATCAATCAGCTGGAGCCAGCGAAAAGAGGATACTGAAGATGTAAATGATGGATTATGTCACTGTATCAAAAACATTGATTGGTATGATAAAATTGTATACCTTTCATTGTTCTCATCTTCTTTTGTCTACATTTCCACATTCCCCTCCTCTTTGTACTTTTTAATCATTGAAAATCAGAAAATAATTTCAATGGATGATTTGGGGGAGGGGTACAGAGATAGCTAATCACAGGGACTCACAAGGAGGCATTTAAAATTAACTAGAGTCCTACTAAAAGTAGTAAAACATATGGTGAGGAAAGAGATAACTCAGCATTTTTCTTCTATTTTGTTCATGGCTTATATATCAATATTTTACTGAATTAATTAAGCCAATTATTATTAGTATTAGAATTAGCACTAAATAAATCTCCAACATCTATCAATATTGCACCACACACTTCATGTTTTAGTTTCACAGTCACATTATATATGGAACGTTAGAAGACTCTAACCTTTGCAGATAATAAGGGATTACTGTTGTTAATTTTCTTTTCTAAATATATATAATATTAATTTTCTTTTTAAATATATATAATAATTTCATAAAAATATATATTTTAATTAAAAAATAAAATTTATTTAAATAAAAAAAATCATAATAAATACATAAAAAAGTTAATACCTCTGGTTCCATTGAAAGAATTAAAATAAATGAGCCAGCAGCTAAAACTGGAGGATTAGGCTCACAATCTAAGCCATCCCAGTTACATTCCTCATTGTTGCATCCATTATCACAAAGGCCATTTCCATAATTTCTCAAACAGTAAGTATCATAGTGTTCACTGAAAGAATATTATACATCATTAGCAAAATGGTAATTAAAATACAAAATGAGTAATATTACTTATACAAATTTGATAAGATGATAATGATACTTACTTGCAAGGCATTAACATCTGATCACAATCAAACCCATCATAGAGACAATCCATGTTGTTACATTCTATATCACATATTTTATTTTTAAAGACACTTGAGCATTTTATGCCTGCTTTGCAATTTTTCCATGGATTAATACCTAATTAGAAAAAATTATGAATATTTTAATCTATAAACATAATTATTCATTGTAAATTTAGTGAACTTTATTTGCAATATCTACATGTACTAGATCAGATTTAAAGCTACTGCTTGAATTTTTAAAATCCATTACTAATATTAATTCATTTTAATTTTATTATGGAATAATTGAAGAAATGATAATTAAGTATTATTTTATCACTAAAAATAAATGACAAATAATAACAAAAAAAAAATAAATTAGGAACATCAAACTGAAAATAATAATCAAATAAAGACAGAAAATGCATTTTTGAAAATTGTGCTAAAAATGTAGAAAATGACATTAAGAATAGTTTTATTTAAATAAGAATTACAACTAGATATATATAACCAACATGGTTATAACTGAATGCTATTT
>KK121166.1:21414-44281 GCA_000611955.2 Stegodyphus mimosarum
CTGCAGAAATAATATTCAGTCAAAATTCTATTACTTTTACAATTACGTTTAGGAATTTAATGATACAGGAGGAGTTTAAAATATTTTTATGTTATCATTCTTGTTATTAATCTGATTTATTCACACTTAAAGTATGAGAAAAAATTAGATTTTCATCTATTTATTTATTCCCCCCACATTTTTAAGAGATTCAGTTTAAACAGTGAATAATTTTAAATTGGATAAGCATTTACGAAAATGAAACTTTTTTTTTAATTTTGATTTATATATGATGTATGTTAAGCAAGAAATTTTGTTTTGCAACTCTTAATGACTTTATGTTACTTTTCAATTAACTTGGAAATAGTTAAAATAAATAAGAATTCTTAGAACAAAATAAATAGCAGTAACATCATTAAAATTACTTTGATTTCGCTTATTTCATTACAATTTATCAAATAATTATTAAATTTTAAACAAATTATATCAAATTTTCTTCAATGTTATAACAGAAAAAACTTCAGAGATAAATGAAAAAAAAATAATAATAATTTAAAAAATAAATTAAAAAAAGTCTTTGGAATGATTTTACTTGCTCATTCCATTGTAAAATAATTATTATATAAATTATTACATAATTTAAAATTTTCTGTAAATAGAAAGTACAATATAACAAGCATTCATTCAAATATAAAAGAGAAAATTATTACCTAGAGCCAACATAACCAGGTTGACATTGACATTCATAACCACCAATTTTGTCAATACAGCTCCCATCATGATGGCATGCTCCTTCAAAACATTCATTCACATTAATTTCACACAAAATACCAATGGTACCATGGGGGCATGAGCACACAAACTTATTGATGAGATCATGGCATGTTCCACCATGACGGCAAGGATTTGGATCACAGTCATTTATGTTGAATTCACAATTTAAACCTAAAGAATAAAATTTTGCTTAATACTTTCATATTAAATATAACCTATTATTTAAAATTTAAAACCCAAATCCAGTAGATTTTGAAAAACTTATAGTATTAATATAAATTGTAAACATGCACTCAAAATAAAATTTATAAAATTATTCAAATAAATTTCCACAGTGCAGAAATTATAGGATATGAATTTTTATTTTATCAATATCAATTATAAAAATTATAAAGCTAAATAAAATCTACAATGTTTAAAATTGCTTTAAATATAAATATTACCTTGGAAACCAGGAGGACAATCACAAGAATATTGACCAATTTGATCATTACATGTTGCACCATTCTGACAAGGTTGAGAGCTACATTCATTTATTTCATGCTGACAGTAACTTCCATCATATCCATTGCCACAAATGCAGCGATGACTATTTCCTATGTTTTCACATGTACCTCCATTTTTACACAAATCTTTAACTTCAATTCCTGCATTAAAAATTATATTTCAGTTAACCGGACAGTTAAATTATGGAATATTCTCAAAACAATGAAAGATATATGAAAAGTTCTTGAAGCAATGAAAGATATATGAAAAACAAATTCAGTATCAGACTATTAAAATTAACTCATGCAGTGAGTCAATTATATGATTTTGAAAATTAACTGAAGAACCTTCAATAGATTTTATAAAAACAGTTTTTAATTATTTTTAAATGTGACATTAACATTTACATTTAATTATAATTCTCCTCTTAAATTTCTTAAATTTTATATGCATTTTTGAAGTATGTTTAATTACTAATGTCTAAACATTCAAATGTAATAACTGATAAATTTTCTGACTGACAGCTAATCTGCAGCAAGTACATCAAAATATTAATGCATTTCCTTTTTCTGTTAACAGCACAAATCAAAATTAAATTCAAAACCAATTTTTAAAAAAATATATGTGAAAGTACCTTTTTGGGCAGCAGCATCTGAGCATGATACCATTGAAACATCACACAGCTTACCAGTCCAACCAGGTTGACAAGTGCAGCCATAAGTATTGTTTAACTGCATGCATGTAGCTCCATTCATACATGGGTTTGTACTACACCAGTCAACAAATGTCTAGAAAAATAATTTATTTTATACTGCATTATTTATATTGTTCTAATAAAAATTATCATTAAGATAATACCATCAGATCACTAATACAAAAAAAAAATCTGTTACAAAAAAGAAGAAAAGGTTTTAATCTTAGTTGACTTGCTGTTGAAACCCTTACAAAGAAACAAATTCCATATTATTTCTAATTTCCCAGGCAGAGTGAAAAATAGCTAGTTTGTTAACATGAATGCAAAACAACTTGAGATCTATCTACCTAGGAAAAAGAAAGCATTTTTGGAAGGCATTTGAAAAGAAACTGGCTCATATTCATGTTACATATGGGGAAGCCAAAACATTGCCAATGCTGCTATAGCCCATCTTCCTGGATTTGAACCCAAATTCAGCAATCATAGTCACTCAGCCACTGATGGCAGATGTGAAAACATTTCTTCTGGTTAAAATAAACTCTATTACATATTACACTTAAAATTATGAATAATTTAATAGCAACTTTCAAAAGAATTTTGCCATTATCTAAATTATCTAATAACAGTAATAATTCATTAGAAGTAGATAATGGTAAAACAATTACTGAATTTTATTAATTAACTGATTAAATTTTGGAAAATTATTCATTTCAAAGAACACACTTTTATATTCGAAATTGATGTAAACTTAAGGCTAAAAGAATTATGTATTATGATTTGAGAGTTACTCAATATTTTAAGTAATCACTTAATGTGCTAATTAGAACATTTTAGCCTTAATTTCAAATTACAGCTAGAAGGTTACCTATTAAAACTTAAGAAATAGATAAAGCTATTAGTTTAAACTTCATCCATTAGCTGAAAATGCAATGACTAAAAGATTTTTTTTTTAAAAAAACTGAGTTTTACCACATACTGATATTCAATTATAAGCATATTCTTCCATATTCTAAAGACAATTACTTTACCCGATAATCAATTGGATCTTTTTTTATGTTAATTATAAAACTTTATTATTTAAACAAATTTAATATAACTTACATCACAGTGTAATCCAGTATAACCAAATGGGCAGTGGCAGGTATAATACCCAACATGATCAATACATGTTCCACCACTCTGGCATGGTTGTGAATCACACTCATTGATATGAAATTGACAGTTAGATCCTGTATACCCAGGAGTACACTGACAAATATAATTGTTGATTCCATCAATACAGGTTCCACCATTCATGCAAGAACTATAAAATAAAAATAAAGCCTCAAATTTAATTACATTTTAGTTTATAAGAATATTTTTGTACGTATTCACAAAAATTAAATAATTTTACAGTTCAGTGCAATTAATAATCTTGTTACATATAATTATATTCATAAAGTATATCCACTATAAGTTAAATAAATATGCAATTGCAATTTATCATAAAAACATTTTTTATTTATACAATAAACATTACAATTATATGCAGAAGCATATATTCATTGATAAAAATTTTAACTTTGCACTGTTATGCTATTTATGGAATACATGCTACGTTTTGCTCCAATTCTGTCAGTATAATTAAAAAAATAAATAAATAATAAGTAACACATTAGCTACTATCACATTTTAACTCCAGATTTTAAGAATAAAGACAAAGAATGCACTTGATGTAAGTATATCACATGAGCAAAATATATATAAACATTACTACAATAACAAAATAAAATATTAATGAACAGATAAAAAACTGTTATTGATTTTGTAATACCATAAAGACAAAATAAGATCTCACTGCTCTAAGCATTTATGTAGAGAAAAATATCAAGCTAAAATTTTATATCCCACAATATTATAAAATAGAATCACATGAAAAATACTTAAGCAACAGCTACAAGAATTAAACTAAACTTTCTTATTCACTAAACTTTCTTATTCAAATTAGCACTCAAATAATATTTGGAAATGCATCTAAATAAAGGTAATAATAATTTCAATTACAAATATTAGTACTCAAAAATGTTAATGAGTATTGTTTTAACCAACCTCGAAGTGCAATCTTCATCATTAGTTTGACAGTTAGTTCCACTAAATCCAAGAGGACAAGTGCAAGTATAGCTGTTAACATAATCATTACAAGTAGCACCATTTAGACAAGGAGAGCTAGCACATTCATTGATATCGGCTTCACAATGTTTGCCTCCAAATCCATCAACACACAAGCAAGTGTATTCACCAATACCATCAAGACAAGTACCTCCATTTTGACAGGGAACTATAAAAATAATAAATGACATAGAAAACATTCAAATTTTGAATAATAAAGAACATCAAATATTTTAGATTTAACAAAAAATAACTTTTATATGTGAAATATTTTATATGGAAATTAACTATGATTACTATATAAGAGTGAATTTCTATAGACTTCTTGTGTGTTTAAATTAAGTCTACATTTATTACATCAACATACTATAGTATCATTATGTAGAAAAGAACATGTATAATTTTCAAATTATTTTATATTCTAAAAAAAAAACTCCATGCAATTATGTATGTTGCAATGAGATAGCACGTGTATTAATCTGTAAGTGTTTATTTTACATTTCTTACCATTTTTAGTTCTCATACATGCTTGTAATTTTGCTTTTATAAATTAATAATAATTATACAAACTGGAATAGAAATTTTAGCTCAAAACAGCTGTTAAGTTTAGTTTGGGAGTAACTATAACTTTAGTTTATTTTTAATTCTGGAAAATGATTTTCAGAAAATAAATGCAATTCTTTGGTGTGTTTTTGAAATATGAAGAAATATTTAATTATTGTGGATTTCCCTACCCCCTTTTAGTGATAGAAGATTCTGATCTCATGTTACAGATCTAAACTGCTGTTCTTAGAAATAATAAGAAATACATGGAATGCTGATATGGATATGGGTTCCAAAATAAGAAATATACTACAAGTTATTAATGCATAAGTATATGTTAGATAATTCAAAAACACAAGAAATGAGAATTAAAAGAAACTTACAATATAAAAGCAAATATTATAATGCTATTAAATATGTGATGCAGTTAGTAATAACATGAGAATCAGGTAAACTTAAACCACCAAAACTTACATGAAGCACAATCATCAGTGTTTATTAGACAGTCTCTACCTTCATATCCCTTTGTACAAACACAGGTATAAGATCCGTTGGTATTCACACAAGTTGCTCCATTGCGGCATGGTGATGAGATAGCACATTCATCAATGTCTTCATCACATAAATGACCTAATTGATGATTCAATTTTAATTACCTCAATCACAACATAAAAGTACACATTTATGATTACAATTATTTTAAAACCATGCGTAACTAAAATATAAAATAATGATACAAAAATCCTATTAAATTTTACTGTGTAATGGTTAAGCCCAGAATACAACTTTTAATTTTCAATTTAGGTTATCATATTCATCAAGTTTTGCAATTTCTTCAAGTACATTGGTTATTTTCTTTAATGTTCTTATTAGTGTGTACTTGTATAATTATAGTAACAATCTGAAAACTACAAACATAAAAAACTAAATAAATATTATAAATAACTACAAATATAATATTAACTACAAATATAAATAATTGACTAAATTTACCTGTATATCCTAGTTGACAAGAGCAGGCAAAGTCTAAATAATTAGAAGATGGTGTACATTTTGCATGGTTTTTGCATTTATTTGGTGAACATGGGTCAAGTTCTGTATCACATCTTAATCCAGTAAAGGGAACTTCACATACACACTGGTAAGCATCAACCAAGTCAATGCATGAGCCACCATTTAAACATGGACTACTGTCACAGTCATCAATGTTTGTCTCGCAATTTTGCCCACTGTAACCAGGTAGACAAGAACATTCATAGGATGCCAGACGATCTTGGCAACTGCCACCATGCTGACACGGATTTGATTGGCATTCATCAATTTCAACTTCACAGCGATGTCCTCCATATCCTAAATAAATATAAGATCAAGTTAATATTCATTTTTATGCAAAATTATGTATAAATATTTAATTTTTTAACTCTGAAGATTTTGTTTTCAATGAAATATAATAGCAGATTTGCCACAGAAATTTATCCTTTAATTTCCCTCACTTTTTAGGCCCAAACGGAAAAATTTCCTTGGCCAAATATAATGAACTAGTTCCTAAACTAAGAATGAGAAATTCAATGGATTTAGTGCAAAGAACAAAGCAATAATTAAAAACAGTTATTACTGCCTTAAGAATACATTCTTTCAAAGAAACCCCTGAGCTAGTATTTTTAATATAATCATCACCTACATTTCTTCAACTATTCTGAATTCAAGTAAGTGCCCAGTTTTATTTTAGATGAAAAATATTTTTACTTAATAATTCAGAAATAAAGCAGAATGAGATTCTTCAGTTTTAATGGCACAAAGTTGTAAGTTTTAACGACCCAAAATTATTCCTAAATATTAAAAGGTAAGTAAATTAACTTTTCTCCCCCCCTTTCTTAAAAGGAATAAATCTTGCTCTGCTAAGTCGAACAAATGTATGTTTTACGAAACACTGCTGTAACAGAACATATTTCACAAGAAATTCCTCCATTACTTTATTTTAAAAAAAAAAATCCCAATCAAATTAACTTAAAACCTCCAATTTCTTATCTGTTTTATTACAAAGAGTTCAACTTTTTAATTAGCATAATGTTCCAGGATTGAATAAATGAAAAACAAAACTTACCATCAATGCAATGGCAAATAAATTTGTTAACTTCATCTTCACATGTGCCTCCATTTATGCATGGATTGCTTGCACATTCATTTACATCAGACAAGCAACGTGCATCAAAATAGCCTCTTGGACATTCACATTTGAAACCATTCACCATATCGGTACAAATTCCACCATTTGCACATGGATTACTAGCACATTCATTGATGTTGGTTTCACAATGCAAGCCTAAAATAGTGTTAAGACTATATAAATAAAAATAATACTTTTGCAGAAATATTCACTTTTAGAAATTGATGTGATTTTCTTTATTTTAAAAAACATAAAAATTTTAAATCAGTTTAATTTTTTTGTCAAAATACTTTTGTTCAAATGATGTATTTAATTTATGATTTTACGGGAATTTCAAAACATATTTATTATCAAAACACAAAACTTCAATCAATACATTCTGTGAATTGCTCTAACACATCATAAAAAAATCAATAAAATTCTACAACACAAAATAATATAAACTTATAAATCTTTTATTTTTCTTAAACTTTTCTCAATATCTCAGAAAATTATTTTTTAACATGCAAGTTAATCTGAATAAATTAAATTATAAAACGTTAATTTTAATCACATCTTAGATATTGAACAGTGTTTTAACTGAGATGACACTTCTGTATTATGAGTGATGATACAGTTGAGTCTTAATTTGATGAAATAAACAGTAATTAACCTCTCTGTTACCAATGAATTTATTTTTAATAAAGATTTTAAATACTGGCCAAGATATTCACATACACATAAACATAAATACACCTACAAATCTTAAGATTCATCTAAAACTCAAAAAAAATCAATAAAATCATAAACAAAAATAATTTAACGAAAAAAAATCAGATTATTGTAAAGTATATTTACCAGTAAATCCAGGTACACATTGACAGGTATAAGCATTGATACCATCAACACAAACAGCTCCATTCCGACAAGGATTACTGGAACATTCATTTATATTATATTCACAATTAGGTCCAGAAGTACCAGCTCGACATCTACACTGATATCCATTAACAAGGTCTTCACATGAGCCTCCATGCTGACAAGGATTGCTAAGACATTCATTGATTTGATATTGACACAGTGATCCTTTATACCCTGGATCACAAACACATGTGAAAGTATTTGTACCATCGATACACTGTCCATGGTGGCAGGGTAAAGACTGGCAATCATTGATGTTTATTTCACAGTTAGTGCCAGTGAAACCTGAAAAAAATAAATGACTTTATTTCTATTACAGTCCACTTAATACAAATTAAGAATAGCAGATGAAAACTGAAGGATTAAAATAATTTGAGCTTACTGTCAGACTAGTTAGACATACTCAAACTGTTTAATTATAATAAGAATTAATACCAATGCAATTTTAATTCCCAGATTTTTGCAGAATGCTATTTTAGTTGAAATTTTAAGACATATGCAAATTTTATGTATTTTCACATATTAAAATAAAAGCAGTTATGAAAGTCAAAAACTTACAAACTGGTTTGTCACCTAAGAAGCTATAAAATTGGCTGATAAGTAGCTGTTAAGTATCTGGGAAAATACTGCAGTTGCTTTAACAAATGGTTCAACAAACTAAAAACAATACAGCAGTTCAGCAAAACTGGCAAGAACTGGCTGAATCTCACCAATGATAATAATAAACTCTGAGAAACATAATGGCCTCTTTCAATCATTTGGGAAACATATTAACATAATTTTGCATTGCAGTATTTTAGAAACAATTCACAGTAATTGAAATATATAGAAATATTAATCTGATAGACAAAAATAATTATTGTTAATAGTTATATGATTTCTAAAGTTCATAATCCATCAAAATATAATCAGACCACCTCTGCAAAGCTCCATTCATATTTTATAAAATTCCAGCAACTGCAACTGCATTCTAACAGTAAATCACGTTAAAAAATTTAATTTTAAACAGTCATGTGTACACAGGTTTTTAAGTCTGTGTACTAAAAATAAAAAGATTAAAATTACTGCATCAAGCTTAAATCTGATTTACACATTACAAGAGAAAATTAATTTTCATTAACTGAAAATATATTAGTCTTATTGTAATAAAGTAAATTTAATTTTTAAAACATTATATTAGATCATAACATACCAGGATTACAGTGGCATGTAAAACTAGCAATTCCATCAGTACAATTCCCTCCATTCTGGCAAGGATGTGACATGCAGTCATCTTCATTTACTTCACATTTCTTTCCAGAAAATCCAATAGGACAAAGACATTTAAAAGCATTGATTCTGTCACTACATATTCCATTATTGAGACAAGGGTTAGGAGAACATTCATCAATATCTTCTTCACAATTAGCACCACTGTAACCTAATGTGAAAGAAAAGTAATGATAATGTTTTACATAATTTCCTTAGGTTATCAAAATTTAATTTATAATCAAATGAAAATAAAAAATAACAAAAGATATATTAGAAAAGGCATTTAAGAAAAGTTATGTTATGTATAAAGATGCTGGCAACACAAGTTCAAGAAAGGGTAAAATTGATATAACAGAGAGCAAAGCTAAGTTTTAAGGAACAAATTAACTATCTCTGAAAAGATGCTCAGCCACCTCCTATGTATAACATGAGAAAGAATTTTACTGTTAATTTTATTTTAAAGATTTTGAAGTTTAACCATTACACATAATGCTTGGTTTTGTAGAGATATGCAAAAGAAATTTTGCCAGTGGTAATGCAAACACAGTATTAAATATATATCGAAGTTTTATTTATAAATTGGGTATAAATAATCATAAAAAGAAAATTATAATAAAAACCAAAGCATTAAACTGCTAACTATCAAGGGGTAGTGATGAATTCTTCATTTTTAAGTATTTCATTGTATCTATTTACCTATCATTGTATCAATTTTGTTTTTATGTTATAAAAAAGGCTCTTCATAATTAAAAACAAAACAAAGGAAAAATAAATGTTCAACAGAGGTGTGTCAAGGGTAGTGCAAATGACAGTGAGGCATATACTTCAAATTAAAAAATGAATGAAAGTGCAACAATAAAAGGTAACAAATTAAAAATCAATATGAAAAAAAAAATTTTTTTTTAATATTTACTAGTGTAATTCTGTTTGGATCGAATGTTAAAAATCTGCCATCACGGCTCTGGTGCTTGAAATTGTATCCAGTTGCAGTGAATAAAGATCTTTATTTCATGGCTAATGCAATCATAAAAACTGCAATTACGATTTTATAATTAAAAATATGCTAAGAGTGAAATTTGTCATTCATTAGATGATTTCTAGTAGTTCTCAGAAACACCCTAGCATTATAAAAAAAAAATGTGCACCCCGTCTTTTATTTTGTTACATATTTATCACCTGCGTGCGTCTAGCATTATTCTGAGGGATGAAATGAAGAATAACTGCTAGTTTTAAAAAATAAAAGCAGTAGCCGAAAATCTAGGGTGGTTCCAGCTTGATATGACCCGAAGTTGAACCCCCGCTACCAGTTCCTTTGGAAAGCGAGACCGCACTTTCAAGGTTACCACACAGAAAAATGAAGGTGCGGGAATCACCATGTCGCCAAGAATGAAGCCAAATTATTTTTTGATACAAAGAATGGATTTTCTTAGATACTGACTAAGCACACTAGGGTTATCTCCGCAACCATTTCATTGAAACGAATTTCGTTTACGGAATTAACGGTTAAAAGATTATTTTTAGAATTTTTAGTACGGAACGCAGGCTTTGAAATTCATTTTTTAGAATGATCTCATCTTAGATAATATCTTTAAGATAGCAATAACCATTAATATATAAAACGATTTAATAATATATAATTTTTTTTCGCGTTATATTTCCGAAATATAGTTCAGGACTAATTTTCAACAAATACATCATAAGATATAGTTAACATTTCGATAACCGCATTTAAAGCGCTGATAACGTTATACTGTCATTGCACGAAAATAAAAAAGATTTCCATAACTTGTTTACACAAAAAAACTTTGAATGAAAATAAAGTGCGTATATTTTTTTATAATTAAAAAAGTAGTAATTAACTAATGGACACACAACAAAAAAAATGTTTACTCTACTGGAGTAACCTGTAAAAATTAATTTACGAATGATCAATATGAAGAATAAATCCCTACAAAATAAATAAATGATCGAAGAAAATGACATTTCGCATTATTTATTTTTCGGATTCTAGAAAGACTAAAAGATGAATGCTAGAAAAACCACAATATTAATTATGTTATTAACTGGTAGTCTTCTACTTTTTTACTTGTCCCATTCCGTCGATGACAATTATGTGTCACAAAAGACAAAGAAAACGCGAAAACCAAACATTCGATTTCAACAGCTTGTTTTCCCTCAAAACGTTTAAATTATATATCGTACATTATTTGCAGGTCTGTCTCTCTTTGACGATTATTTCCGAAACCAATCTGAGATCTGAAGTATTATTATAATTTTTCCGAACTGGATACTCCAGATCATTGAATGTTAGCTTACTTTTCGGGTAGCCGATCTGTTTTTGAGCACATTAGCTATTTCCTTTTTAAACGTAAAATAGTAACAGTTTTCTGAGATATGAAAAACATGCTTTGTAAAAACTGGATTTCTGAAGTAATTAAAAGACCACATTTTATAGAAAAATAACTAAAAAAAGCTTTCAAGCTAAAAAAAGCTATCTGAAAGCTTTCAGATTTTATATTACGCCCAAAGGGGTGTTTTTTTAACGTTTTATAAGCTACCTATATTTCTTAAATATCATGTCCTTCGCACTTAAACCATAAAATTCAATCCACCAGCAATATTGCAAAATATTTAAAAGAGCATATCTTTAGAATTTCCAATACACAGTCTCACGCGCTGGAGATAAAAATCCTCTCCACAACCCCCTACAGTGTTGCTATTGCTCGCTTTGAAATCGTTGAGTTTGTTTTGTTAATCAAACACTCATAAATGCTTTACAAAATATGAAATAGATACTAAAACAAATTCCAAATTTGGGCTTCCAGATGCCAATATTCGGGTGGAGACGCACGTTATTCAAAATTTGATGGCTCTAGGTACCATTGTTGTATCCCAATGCGAGAAACATATATACATTTATGCAGATTCTTCAGTATTTAATTTCTTTAAATATAACGCAGGGCGATAATATTTGGTGGCAACAGTTTGAAAAGTGATAGGAACATTTACAGTGAATCCACCCAAAATGCCAAAACGAAATTAATAGCCCTGAGCTAATGCCCCTTTGGACTAACAATGAAACTAAAGACCTAATTAGTATATTTATTTCGCCAAGATCGAAACTCAATTTAACGTAGCATTTTTTCTTTCTTTTTTTAAAGTTAATAATCTATTATTTTATCGATTTTTATAAAAAAAAATGCAGTCTCAGAGGAAATGCTGCACAAGCAAACAAGACTACCTACTTACACTTAACACATTTCTTTTACACATCGTAACATGCGAAACGCAGTTTGGATATGCAATTAGATACTAGAACTAAAAATAGAGATACTAAAAGAGAATATCAGAAGTAAATTTTGAATTACGAAATAGTATGCAGTTATACAAAGGGATTCAATTTTCAGACTACAAACGGAAGCATCAAATCGAAAGAAGCGATATTTTCAACGTAGAAAAGTGAACACTCGCCAAAAATGGCTCCTTGTGACGAATCCGCTTGTTTAATGTGGAAGCCATCAAAGAATAACTTTCTCAGCAGGGAGGAGAACCCGGGGGTTGTAAAAATATGGGGGTTTTCAAGACAGGTTTCGCAGCAAGACCTTTGGCCCGCAGTAGACAGGTATCACAGCCATCTGTTGTTTTGTAGCCTAGCTCTTTTTCTAAACTGGAATGTTTGTCTTATAACAGATTTTACCAATCGTGAAGGCTAAATTTAGAAACATTGTTTCAGTTAAAAATTTAAAAACGAATAAATACTTGAAGTATCTACAATAACAGAATACTTTTTCTGGTATTAGTGAATTTCTTTAAATTATCTGAAATTAAAGAATGTATTATAATAAATGTTTAATTTCATAAATTTCCCCTATTTTTTAATTCTAAATTTATGAAGCATAATTAATGAATAACAAAATCAAAAATAGATTGCAAGATTCAAGATAATTGAAAAGCACTGTAAGTAATTTTGTAATCTATCTGAGATAATGAAATTTTACATAACATATTGAAGTTACTTTGACTTTTTAAGCATTTACGAAAATATATTACTCTGAAATTATTATTATTCAGTTCCCTATTATATCATTATTATTCAGTTCCTTAGTATACGATATTATCAGTTTATCAATAATTTTCATTGCTTAAATTAGCAATTTTTTCCAATTAATGAAAATATATAAGAAAGGAGATAAATTACCAAGGAAAACTTTCTTTCAGCCTAATGGAACCTTTTAAATGCTAATGAATACTTTAGACAACTTCCCACTTTCCATAATACACATGCATAGAGAATTTTAAAAAATATGAAAATAGTTAAAAGTCTGCAAAATTACAAGTAATATTATTAAATTTTTAGAATTAACTCTCAGAGTGCAGTTTAAACACTCAACATCCAGAAGTGAATATATTACAGAATTTGGCCGTTAACAAATTCAAATACTTAAAAATTCATAGCACAATTTATTGTACAAAAAAGTAATAAAATTCTAGCCGAATTTTCCCTATAAAAAAATCCTTTACTTCGAAATCTAATATTAAAAACAAAAATAATAAGAAGAAAATTGCAAATTCCAACAGTATATAAGAAGATAAAAAAAAAAAAAAAAGGCTGAGGCCATTTTCTTTGCAAAATATGACTTGCCCACTTTTTGCCCAAAATCTAAATAACTCTATAATATAGCAAACATATTTTAAAATGGCAGCTGAAACTATGATGACAAAAATTTTCTATAGTACGTTACTTTTATTCAAAATATTAAAATTTTACAGCATATTAAGATTTGATCAACCTCCGTTAAGGCAATCAAAGATCATTTGTCATAGTTTTTAGCCACCACCTGTCGCTATTTTTTTAATTAGATTTTCAAACAAAGTTTTTCTGAAAAATTGTAGACAAATATTACCAGGCATGCAAACGCATCGAAATCCACCTCTTTCATCTAAGCATGTTCCCTCATTCTTGCAAGGATTGGAGTCACATTCATTGATATTAATTTCACATCGTGGCCCCGTAAATCCTTTGGTACAGTTGCAATGGAATGAACCTGGAGTATTCACACAAATTCCTCCATGTTCACAAGGGGATCCTGTTAAAAAATATGCTTGAAATTTAATCTAAGAAAACAACAGCTCAGTTTTATAATAATTACAATTTCTTAATTTACTTGTAATAATTATTTACTAATTACATTATAAACTAGTTAAAAGACACCCGTAAATTGGTTCTTTAAATCACGAAATTGCTGCTATTCTGCAAAAGCAAAAACATTATAAATTTCCTGCACATGTCAATATGAATCCTCAATAACATATCCTCAGTGATGACCTGAATGCTTCATTACAAAAGAATACTGCAGAAGAAGAGAATTCTAATAGATTCACTTTCACTTGCATTAGGCTAACATATACAACTACATACTAAAGTACTAAAAAGGCAAACGTTTCACATTAGCCACTACTTGCACTAATAATATAAGCAATGTTTTCCAGGATGAAATGTTTACTCCTAGTTTTACTTCCAGTGCAATTTCCAGCAAAAAGTGAAATCATAGCATTTTATAAATAATTTTCAAATTAATTCATGCTTCCAAAGTGACTCTTTCAGATCATAATATTCTTAATCATTTATGCTTACCTTCATCACATTCATCAACATCTTGAGTGCAATCAACTCCTTTGAATCCCTGAGGACAAGAGCAAATGTAAGTGCCATCAATTGGACTAGTATCGCAGATAGCACCAACGTGACAAGGGTTGCTAGCACAAGCATCTTCTAAATGACATAATAATCCTGAAAAAATGAAATAAGTACAATTTTAATGCATTTTTTCTTAAACTTTTCCTTTTTAAATGTAATTTAGCATCATTTATACAGAGGTAAAAATATTTTCTCATGAATTTTAATGAATAATGTACCTGTTTTCCCAGGAGCACACTGACAATAAAAGGAACCCACACGATCATGACATGTTGCTCCATTGAAACAAGCAGCACCAGCACAGTCATCTATGTTTTCACTGCAGTCTGGTCCAGACCAACCATTCACACAAATACAGGAGTAACTTCCAATGGTGTTGATACATGTAGCACCATTTTTACACACACTTGGACGAACAGCACATTCATCTACATCTTTGCTACAGTAAGAACCTAAAGTACATGAGAATAGTCTGTATTTAGGATCCTGTCTCTCTGTTACACTAATTATTTTTTAATTTAATAAAGGAGATTTTGCAAAAAAAAATGTATAAAAAACTGCAAAATGTTAAAATTTTCACTTAAATTTATCTTATTCAAAATGTATAATTTTATGTATGTGTAATAAAAACATGAAATATTTTATTAAAGATTTCATTTCTTGTAAATACTTATGGATGCAAAAAAAGTAAATAAAGTAATAATAATATAAAAACTATAACAACTGTAAAATAAAAAAAAATTGAAATAACAGTAAAGACAAGATTTTAGAAACAATTAAAAATCACTCTACTATTTCTGGCACACAGTCTACAGGCAAACAATTAAAGCAAGTTTTTAATACAACAATGAAAAAATAACACATAAATAATAAGAAATTTCAACTTTTTTTCACTCTCTTAGCTTTTTACTTCTATCAATTATTCTTTAGCTTTAGATGGCAGACATTATTTTAAAATTTTATGTTTTTTTAACAAGTGAATACAATACAAGCAATGTTAACCTAAATGCAAAGATGATTTTTAATACCAATATTCAAAACACATACCAGTATATGTTGGAGGACACTGACAAGTGTAACTATTAATACCGTCAATGCAAAGTGCACCGTTCTGACAGTTGTGCCCAGGACAATCGTCAATGTTGACTTCGCAGTTCGTACCAGTGAATCCTAAAAAGAAAACATTTGAAAGTTTACTAAATGAAGAAATTGAATCTTTGAAATTTCTCCATTTTCAAAAAACTGGTAGATTTTCGGAAGTTCTTTAGCGCATACTAACTTAAAAATGAAAGCAACAAAAATGGACAAGAAAGCATCTCATTCAATGACACTCAAATCCTAAACGTTTCATAATCGGAACTTGCACCCATATATAGAAAATTTGAAATCTCCACGTTATACATTTGAGGATCAAGTCTCCTAATTTTGGCGATAAAGCGCGGTAGTTACTTTAATAAGAAAATGATATACATAACTAGTATATATACGCGAACACACTTTTTATAGGTACTTAGGTATTAACTCGTCGACCGTAAAATTTGGCTATCATCGAACTGTGAAAGTTTGCGGAGATCTCGCCAAATTGCACCAATTGTTCCTGCGGAATTGTGAAGGAACTGGTGTCTCTTCATTCAATAAACAATCAGTATTCGATCTGCTTCGTTTCTGCGCTTCGTTAAAGGCTTTCGGCGGCTTCTATTATTTTGTTAGGTCCTGCAGAAGCTTTGTTTAGAACGCTATGAATATAAATTTCCCGCAGGTAATTGCTCCAGTCTACTACTATTTTGTAGGTCATATACAGTTGACTATATTATTTCCATTAATGAGGATTGCATAACATTAAAAATAATCCTCTGCTGCTGTTCTGCTGTTCGGACCTACTCAATTTTAATCTTTGCTCCCCCCTAAAAAATGCAGGGGGAAAATACAGCGATAACAGTTAGTTTATATTCTTGTTTCATAAAAACAAAAAGTGGCTCATCGAGAATTAGTCGGAGTTACATCAAACGAAAGCACAAGTGTTATGACGTCACGCTAATCCATAATCGGTGCGATATCATGCTGCTTGGCGACTGATTCATGGTTGCCAAGATAATACTTAAGTACCAAAAAACCTACACCTAAATTATTATTTTCATTATACTTTCAACTTAAGCTACGTATTTTATATCGTCTGGTTATACAGACGCTCTACTTTTATTTATTTCACGGCTCTAATTTAATTAAAAACAAAATTGCGATCTTATTTCCTCTATTAAAAAATTTAATGCGGCTGTGCGGGGACATGAAAAA
The DNA here is from genome assembly GCA_000611955.2 of Stegodyphus mimosarum. Taxonomy (NCBI): domain Eukaryota; kingdom Metazoa; phylum Arthropoda; class Arachnida; order Araneae; family Eresidae; genus Stegodyphus; species Stegodyphus mimosarum. Next base: position 38,347 of record KK121166.1, read on the forward strand.
GCAGCTGATTTTGCTAACCTCTTCTTTCTTCTCATCTTTTCCTCATTTCATCTTTAAATAACTACAGTAGTTTTCGAACGATATAAATTTCTCACAAAAATAACATTGTTCTGTTAAGATAAGCAAACGCTCACAATTACTTGCGTACCTGTCCACTGCAATACAAATCATAAAAATAAAAATCGGACAGAAACTTCAAGAATAACACCTGTATACATAATTAATAAAAGGAAAAAAAAAGTTCCAAGTTATTGCAAACGGAGCAAAAGAAAGTTTAAAAAAATCGAACGAAAAAATTACGAAAACGATAATTTCACACTTACCTTCTGGGCATGAACATTTGTAGCTTAAGGAATTCAGAGCTGTACATGTGCCACCATTTTCACACGGACTAGGTTCACATGGAATGTACTGAGATTCGCAGTTTTGGCCAGTATAACCACTTTCGCATGTACATCTATAAATAGTACAAAGAATATTGAAAATATTTGTAGACAGACTACTGACAGATATAAATATATTCTTAAATTTAAATGCATTTTTTTAAATAGAATGTTTATATCGAACCACAGATAGTATTAAATCTTTGAATTATATTTATTAAGGAATAACCTCTAATTTTCAAATTATAGTATTAGAATTTTTAAGTAAATATTGAAGAGGATTTGCCGAAGCAAGAAACACTAAAAATGTGCAGTACACTCGATGGGATTTGCACTCCAAGCCTTTGGATGCTAACCGGACGTGCTTTCCAATTACATCAACGAAAGCCAGCGGTAAAGAGGGAGAAAATACCTTACATTCCCCCTCTTACTGGCGACTGGGGAGGCGGGGAACCAATCGCCAAATCCTGAAGATGATGAATTATCATCCACTCACTACATTTCATTTCGGCGCCCCTATAGAATCACTGGGTCTATCGAAGCAGAAAATGTAAAAAATATGCAACGTCCTCACCGGAATTCGAACTCCGAACCTTCTGATACTAGTCGAACATTCTTTCCAATTATACCACGAAGGTAGGCGTTAAGGAAGAAGAAAATATAACTATATGATACATATCTACATTATTTGGGTACTACTGACATCTTCAGTCATTGAATTGTTGGCCAGCTGAATAGTATTTAGGGCTTAAAGTCCTCTGAGGAATACCAACAATTTTTTAATACTACAAATTAAATTGTACAATGTTAAGTTTTTTACAAAGAAATGCAGCACTGAAAACTTTTGCTAGGATATACATAGAATCTTAGCTTCGATGTCCGATGTTCCACAGGAAGAATTTCCTAACGCCCACAGAGAAGAACATCCAAGAATTTGAAACTTTGTGAATCATGAACCACATGAACATAAGGGTTCTATGAACTTTGAGATATCGCACCCTTTTTTTGTGAAGAATTATTTCAATGAAATTTAAATTACAATTTTTAAATTGCATCTTTCTGATTTTGAGGGTAATCACAAGAAATTATTCTGATTGAAACTGATTTATGAGCGGAAGACTGTTAGTTAAAGACAAAAGATAGGTTTACCTGTAAGATCCAACTGTATTCGTACACCTGCCATGGATGCAAGGTTCTTTACTGCATTCATCGATGTCATTCGTGCACGTATGGCCTGTAAAACCTTCCGTACATGTGCATTTATAACTATCGAGACGTGATTGACATGTTGCACCATTGCGACAAGGCCGTGGTGCACAATGGTCTACTTCTTCGCAGTGATGACCTAAGCAATTAAAAAACAAAACAGAAATGCAGTTACTGAAGAATTTCATTCACGAATTTTTCCAGCATAACTAATGTCTACTAAAGACAGCTTTAAAGAAACAGGCTGGTACACTGAGATTCAAGATTCTCTCCTTGGAAATACCCTACTATTACAACTAAAATTGCATACCGTACTAAAGCATAGTTCGTAAGCACAGTGAAGAGAAGAAAGGAAACACGAACTAGTAAAAATTGAATTAAGTTACCTCTAAATCCAACTGTACAGGAACAAGTGTAATTGTTCAAAGTGACTAGATTGCAAGTGCCACCGTTTTGGCAAGGATTACTGTCGCAGCTGTTTGGGACCGCAATCTCGCAAAGTGAAGCTGAATACCCAACGGGACATGAGCAAGAGAAAGTTGGACCATTCTTCGCCGACAGGCCTACATTGCAAGTGCCTCCGTTCTGGCACCTTGGTCCTGGGCCTGTGTGACATGGATTCATGTGCTGACAGTACTGGCCGACATATAATGGAGGACAACTAAAATGATTAAAAAAATAGAAGCATTAGTAGGTGGTATTCAAATTTCAATTTTTGCATTAACCATTGCACATAAAACTACAACTGATAATAGTTTTCAAAAGCTTCTACTGTAAAATCTCTTCACTTAACACTTTGCTTTATCACGATCAATAAGGCAAATGGTAAGAATTGGTCATTAATCAAGATTTTTATTAGCAGTTTTATGGGAAAGTAATGGTCCCATGTTTAATAAAGATAATTTCTTTTAAGGCAGTACGCTGAAAATAATTATAAGAGTTTCCATGTAAAACCTGTAGAATTTCTAAGGTTACAAAAATCACGAATTATTTTAATAACGGCAATCAGAAAGCATACAAATTGTAACAAAGAACTATCAGAATCGCATTCTCTAGGATACATTTTCATACACTGATTACTTGAAAAAAAAAACCTCGAGAATCATTAGCTATTCATCAGAAATGATATTTACGAAAACAGCAAACGCATGTTTTAATTAACGTTTTGAATTTCCTAGTAATGAAAAAAAAATCCGAAAGTGCTATTGATTTGCGTAACGCTCGACGATCATGAGCTGTTTTCGAATTGATAAAATCTTATTTATAGTTGCTGAAGGAAAAAATGAATAAGATGTTTGCGTAGATTAGGGACTACGAATGACTATAATGGCAGATAATTATTAATGGAGTTCAGTGCTCTTTATGATTACAAGTAGCTGAGATATTAGAATGTGATTACAAAGAATAAGCAAAATAATCAATCATGTTTGCGAATTGCTATTGAAGACACTCCTTAACCTGACTGAAGATTACAGTCAATGTAAGATATATATATAACACTGCTGAAAGATTCTTCAAGCTGTAAAAAAAAGCCTCTTTCGTATTCTTTGCAGATAACTAGGGATACTTATGAACTATTTTAAATAAAAATTTATTAAGAATTTTAATCAAATATAGATCGAATGATTAAAAGAATGTTTTTTCAGAACACAAAACAGATTCTAGGACCGTCGGCCGATCACATGTAAATTAAGACTGGCCGCCCTTTTTTACAGAAATATAATATTTGATAATCATTTCGTCGCCTTTAAATTTGGCCGCCCGCGTGCTGTGCGCCATCTTGCCTTCCGCTAGGATTGGCCCTGACTTGTAGGTATTTTTAACTAAAGTGGCAAATTTAAAATTTCGAAAATTAAATAACATTTACTGCGAGTATTTTCAACGCCATCTGCCATAAATCATGAAATAGAGCTAGATTTCATACATGCATTTTAATTTATTCGAATTTTAAAATGTTTCCTGAAAGTGATAGAAACATCACCTGTCAGAGATTCTGGATTTGAATAAAGTGCCGGTTCATCATTTGAAATTCATTCAAATCATGTGGTATTGTTAATACCCATTCTATACTCGCATAACAAGATTTCATAAAGCAAGAGTGGATCATGTACAATATAAGCCCCTTTCTGCTTCATCAATAACTGATTAAGTATCCCCCACACATGTCCAAAGTATATTATATACTGCACTTGAGCAGTTCGTGCTACTCTTCTACAAGTGGCGGTGCGTCAACAGGTGTTGAGCTTTGACAATGCAGAAACAGTATAAGAAAAAAAAAAAAAAAAAGAGTCCCAATCTGGCAACGGAAAGTCACTGAGAATCTCAAATCCGTAACCACCAACAATAGTGTCAACGTAAAGTTCCGCATGAGAGCGCGGGAAACCGCTACGTGACGCTTTTGTTACGTGACCCGCGTTGCACTATTGCACTAATATTGCCCCCCTAACTACGATAGCTATATTGGGTGTTAGAATGATCCCTTTTTAGATGTTCTTCCATCTGGACGGTTTGGCTCATTGTACCATATGGTACACAGGTCTTACATATGGGTGCTGTGTTTAATGAACAGATTGCAATAGATTTATATTATTTATTCGACTTGCATGGCAAATTAATGAAATTTTTAACTTTGGAAAGTTATCATTTAATTGTAATTTAAAATAGCATCCCATCTCAGTATTACTTTATTTAAATGGTAAATTAACTTCAATTAATGTTATATTATTTTTCTCCCACAAAATGGCATTTTGAACTAAAAAATTTCCAAAATAATCATAAATTTCAGCCCCCTTTTTTTCAGTTACTAATTTTCCTATGTGAGTAACTAATCATTCACGAACTTCGCCAACACAGATAAGTGAAAGAACTCAGACCACAATGTATGCTGTCATTTTTATTGAAAAACGTGAACCTGAATTCTGCAAACAAAATTTCACGCAATAAATCCTTTCCAGCATAACGTTTCAAAGCTGAGGGAATAGTAAATGAGAAAAAGATAAATTACTGAAACAAGGAATAATACCAGTTTGCAAAAATCTCTTGATTGAAAATGCTCTTTTCCCGTTAATAGGTAATCAACTGGGCTCTAAAATCTAGGGATCGAGGGCTTTATGATCTAAGTGGGATCTAAGCTTCGTTACTAAGCAACTAGACCTTGCTACGTCACAAAAACTAGTATAAGGATTTTGCAATAATGTTCGAACAGTTCAACTTCATAACAACCTGGTATAAGAACCGACTAATCACAGCGGAGCAAACACAAACTGACATTGGTCGATGATTTCGATGAATCAGTTTTCCATTTACGCATGCGTAGCTTTACCCTCTCTAAATTAGTTACAACTTAATTCCTATTCCATTGGTGAGAATGGGCTTAATAGCTCGAACGCCTTTGGTCTGCGATAAAGAGATTAGTCCATTCTGAGAATGCTCCTTTACGGACTTGTGATTTTTCAGACATAAGCGATAATTTACATATACAAAAAAAGTAGTAGAAGCAGATGGTTCCGAAACAGCATTCATCTTAATAAAAACTATTAAATCAAATGGTTAAGTGTTAATGATGCATATCATCCATATGCCCAAAATCTAAAAGCACATTGCTCGAAAATAAAATTACAAATCACTTAAAACAAATTAATATTTTTGGATTTTAAACTTTCAGTAAAAATTTAGTTCCGTTAATAGCTTACAAGCTCTCATTTACAATTAGTTCTGAAGACCAAACACCTAGAATTTCGAAAGGACACCTTTTTCTTAGGTAATATTTGGGTGTAAATTAGCAGCTATTACTGTTAAAAAGATCTTCCACCGCTGTTGTGAACTACTTTTTATTGCTTTCATTGTAATGATCGGGTATTTACTGCAAGAAAAATTTTCCCCTTCCGTACAGCCGGATATTTACTCGAAAACAAATTGTCCAGAATAGTCAAAACCATGGAATTTTCAGTCATTTCATTCCTTGCATGCAACACGAACGATGAGAGAGTGGCATAGTTAGAGATTTTGTCGCTCAGGGCGACCTGTGAAATTGCCGCCCTCTTGACACATAAGCAAATTACTTTAAAAAATGTCAAAATAAAATATAGGGAATTAAATTAAAATTCCATCTTTATTTTTTAAAGAAAAACTTAAATTCCAACATTTAAAATCATATTATTTTGCTCTTTTTTCCCCAGGAAAACACAGTTTAAAAGTCTACTTGATTTCTCTAGTTGCTGTTATGTAGATAATATCGAAATCTTTCTTAAATCCAAAATAAAAATTTGTGGTTTTTAAATGATTTTAATTTAGAAAACGTTTCTCACAAATATTAACACATACAGAAATTGCGATAAAAGTTTGCA
>KK121166.1:44342-67678 GCA_000611955.2 Stegodyphus mimosarum
TAGCAATGACGGAATAATAGTCTGAAATTCTTTCTCTTAAAGAGGATTTCTTCCTTATTAATGTCACCGTTATCATAATTTTTTATATTCGTAATTTACATTCAGAAGTTTCGAAGAAATAAAAAAAGTTATAACAAGAGTACGGGCGCAGCTGTTGAAATCTTGTGCTGGTTATTTTAAAAACTTTACTTAAAAAAGTAAAAACTACTTTTCTTACAAATTTTATCTCGTATGGCAATTTAGAATTTCATTATTCTTCACCTGCCTCCAAGACCCGCATGATTAATCCCTATACAATAATGTTTGATGCGGAAAATACCGCCCCTAAAAACATGCCGCCCAGGACGGACAATTCTCTCCGCCCCCTTTCGCTACATCACTGGGATGAGACAAATATTACACCCAAAAGAAAACTAAAATTCTGCAAACAAATTTACATGTGTTATTTTAAAAACATCATAGAATAATCATCCATTTCAATGGAAAGTAATACAATTTTGATATCTTATTTCAAAGACCTCATCTCTAATTACCTAAGTAAAAACTGTACACAAAACTAAATAGGAAACTAATCAAAAAATGAGCTCAGGTAGAAACAAATGTTTAAAATTAAAAAATCATGATAATCTACACAGCTTGAGACAAAGCCGCTGAAGGGGAAAATGCAGTCACACAATTTCACAGAGCTGGAAAGAAGAAGATACGGTAAATCTTTTTTTCGAAAACAAGGGCCATTTTTATTTCCATTTAACAAAGAAAATCTTAAAAATGGCATGTTTATTTTCTTTCGTAATCAAAATTTTTACTAAAGAATACTATTCTGATACTGTAAACGATTGCTGGCTGTGACAAGGTACTGATTTCTTTCCTGAGGATTTATTTTATGTTCTTACACAGTTATCAGTCTCTTCGACAGACATATTTTCTGTTGCGCAAAAGCAACTTTCGCTGCATGCACGGTTACGAATAGCAAAGATACCATCAAGACTGCGGCAAAATCTCGACGACGAGGTCTAGACGACTATTGGCTCAGGTCATATGTTACGCACTTGATCAGAGCCTCGCCTACCGTTTACGCTATTGTCTGCTCTTCTCTTCAGCACTGCATAGGGTAGTGAATCTAAATTACTCCCTGTACATCCTTCAATTTCTCTACCTCCTCCTTTACGCCTCTAATTCCAATTATCCTATTGTTTTAGGTAATCCAAATTCATGAAATTCTCACTGTCGGATCTTTTAAGGATTCCATTCAGTTACACTAGAATATACTTTTAGCTGTAATTTAATATAATGACTACGCGTCAAGGTTGAGCTTAAGATACGCCCACCGGGACATAGCTGAGGATTTCTGAATTTTTTAGATAAATCTTAATTCGAGCCAGAGCACACCAGCTACAGCCCTTACGCTATGGATGGAACTGGACCACAATTTTAGCTCTTGATATCTGAAATTTTATTTAATTATAAATAACCTTAAAAATCGATTCTAACTTCTGAATGCATGTTGCCTGTCTTTCCCCGGGACATAAACCATTTGATGGAGGTTGAGATTTTTAAGGAAAGGAAAGTCCTCACCGATATGTCAAAGAAGCTGCACTGGATTTATTAGACAGTGTATATTTCTCTTTCCCGAAAATACTAGAAGAAATCATTCAGTTGAAATCTCCAAGGAAAAACGTTTTTGTAGACTTTTGAAAACGACATAACCACATATACGGAGAAAAAAAATTGTCGCCTGTATATAACCTTAAGCTTTCTTAGCTTACAATTCAATGCTTGGATTCCGAGGAAATTTTTCCACCTGTCATATTTTGCTAGACGGCTGGAAATTCATCGGCAGGGTCTTGTGGACTCTTTCTCTTTTACTTTTCATACCTATATATTTTCATTAAAATTTCTTTCCATATTCTCACATTGTTTACTAGCATTCTCTCTGTTCTCATGAGTGACGCTTAAGCCTTTTTATCTTTTTTCACTGGCGTGCTGGAAAAAGAATGTTTTTGTTTCTATCATCCCTTAAAATAGTACATTACATTAAGGTTTGATTCAGTCAAAGCCGACTGAATTATTTCTTAGTCCTTCTTATGACAATGTAATTTCAGCCGCAGCCCCAAATAAGACGAGGTCCGTTTTTTTTATTTTTTATTATTTTTTTATTTTTATTATTTAACTATATATTTTTGACCCAGAGGGGCTATTAGTTTCGTTTTGGCATTTTGCGTTGGTTCACTATAAATGTCGGTTAACTTTTCAAATTGTTGCCGCCAAATATTAGAGCCCTGCATTATATTTAAAGAAATTAAGTAATGAAGAATCTCCATAAATGCATGTGTGTTTCTTGCACTGTGATAAAACAACGGTACTTAGAGCCATCGAATTTTGAATAACGTACGTTTCCACCCGAATATGGGCAAATTTGGAATTTGTTTTATTATCGATTTCATATTTCGCAAAACGTTAACGAATTTTTGATGAACAAACTCAGCGATTTCAGAGAGAGCAATGGCAACACTGTACGGGGAAGGGAAAAAAACTTTTATCTCCAGCGCGCGAGATTGTCTATCGGAAATTCTAAAGATATGCTCATTTTAAAATTATTTTGCGAGAATGCTGTTGAACTGAATTTTATGGTTTAAGTGCGAAGAACATGATATTTAATAAATAAAGGTAACACTCAAAACGTAAAAAAATAAATAAATAAATTTAAATAAAAAAACACTTTTTACGTAATGTAAAATGTGAAAGGTTTTAGATTTTTTTCTTTTTTTTTAAATTTAATAATTTAATATTTGTCACTTCACATTTTCTTGCATTTGAATTTTAGTTATTTAATTATTTTATTTATTAATAATTTTATTAGTTATTTTATACATTTATTTTTTTCCTCTTTTTTGACAGCTTTCCATAGTGCTCCGGCACTTCTGAGTTTAGAAATTAACTCCTGTGTCAAAATATCAAGAATTTCACTCTGCGCAAATCGAATTAAATTTGACATTTTAAATAAATACTTTATTGTCTGAAATATAAATAAAATATATCAGTATATCGAATTTTTCCCCTCCAATATATTTCTTTCAAAATGCCCAGATCCGACTGAATCAAATATAGGTCCCTAAGCTCAGAAACGGACCCACCAGAGGCTCTGAACACTAGTATTTCGTCCGAGGTTAGAATCCCGCGAACGGGCTGGCTGCACCAGCGTTTTGGACCAAGGACCAAGGCGAAGGCTTACGGAGTACCTTTGCTAATTAAAGCAATTACCTCCACATCATCGTTAAGAAAAACTGAATAATTCAGAAAGAGCAATGGCTAAATACAAGAAAGAAAACCGCTAAAGTTTAAAGGTCCAGAGTTGAATAAGAAGTCCACACAATGGGACGAAAAGTTCTTTCAAACATTCAAATACCGTGCAGGAATCCAGCAGCGATAAGTGAGGGTTGAAAGAGGTGATAAGTGAGGACAGCGTTTTGGTGGTTTTCCCCATCTGTAACGTATATACGTTGCTCGCATATACGTTGCCATAATCACAGTCAATCAATTAAGCTCAAGAACAAAACAAGCAATTAATTTTGCAATCGTGTTTTAAGAAATGAAAAAATAGCTGAACATTTTTAAAAAACTATATTTCGAAAACAGCTGCCATCTTCGACATTAGAAGCCTACTCACGTGTCCGCAAACCTTCACCCGAATAACAGAATCGGATATGTGTGCCTTTTGTCGACACATATAAAATTTCCGTTTCCGTGGAACGAACAATCAAAAATGGCGATGAAAAAATTCACAAAACGGACAGCGACAGTTAAATCTGACTGCGAAAGCACCACACCCGCGATTCGCATGGCCCGCTGACATTTGTTTAGTAGCTAATATACTTTTAGATGCAGGTGATAGCTACGCGTCACTTGTTTGTATGATATTTCCCACAACTCACGAAGCAATAAACATAAAAAAATAGTTAAGATTAGTAATCTTTTGTACATCTCTTTTTAAAATTTCAATTGCGGAAGGGGAGGTGTGTGAACAGCCACGTGATTTTTTCTGCTTATTAACCTAGGTTACATGAACTGTAGATCTGGATGAAAAAATTAATTCTATTCATTCTAAGCGCAGAAGTAAATAAATAAATAATATATTACTTCTAAAGGGGCGTTTTTTTTTAACGTTTTGTGTGTTACCTTTATTTATTAAATACCAGGTTCTTCGCACTTAAACCATAAAATTCAATTCAACAGCAATATCGCAAAATAATTTTAAAATGAGCATATCTTTAGAATTTCCGATACACAACCTCACGCGCTGGAGATAAAATCCCCACTTTAAATATAATACAGGGTGATAACATTTGGCAGCAACAATTTGAAAAGTGAACAGAGATTTTATAGTGAACCAACGCAAAATGCCAAAACGAAATTAATAGCTCTACTGGGCTAACACCCTTTGGGCTAAAAATTAAAATTAATAAAATTTAAAAAGTCATAAAAAGGAAAAATCTGAAAGGTTTCAGATTTTAAACTACTTCCAAAGGGGCGTTTTTTTTTAAAAATTTTGTGTGTTACCTTTAATTTATTAAATAGCATGTTCTTCGCCCTTAAATCATAAAATTCAGTTCAAGAGCAATATCGCAAAATAATTTCACTATGAGCATATCTTTAGAATTTCGGATACACAGTCTCCCAAGCTAGAGATAATCCCCCCCCGTACAATGTTGCTGTTGCTCGCTTTGAAATCGTTGAGTGTGTTAATCAAAATTTCGTTAAAGTTTTACAAAATATGAAATCGATAATAAAACAAATTCCAAATTTGGCCTTCGAGATGCCCATATTCGAGTAGAAACGTTAAATATTCAAAATTGGATGGCTCTATGTTCGGTTGTTTTATCACAATGCGAGAAACATACATACATTTATGCAGATTCTTCATTAAATTTCTTTACATATAATATAGGGGGATAATATTTGGTGACAAAAACTTGAAAAGTGAAACAACGCTTTTAGTGAATCGACGAATGCCAAAACGAAATTAATAGTCGTTCTGTGCAAATTGCCCTTTTGGATTAAAAATACTGTAAACACACAAAATTTTCGCATTTCAAACTCAAAATTCGTAAAAACATGCAGGAAAGTAAACTCACAGAAATTTCTTCTAAATTTAATGCCAGATTTCTATAGTAGAATAACGAAGCATAAAATTTCACATGTAAATTATTAAATTCAGAACAAGTAAAAATAAATTAGATATCGAAACTGTTAAAGAGAAAATTATTAAATGTCATTTCATTCAATGTTATTTAGATTTTAAGATTAGGAATGGAATAAACTTAATGGGGCATAAATCTAAGCAAGTGTAGAATCTGCACTTTCGTTGGCAAACAAACACAACATTCTAAAATATAAATACAACGTGCTCAACCAAAACCTTGTTTTCATCTGGGGGAGGAGGCACGTTTATAAATTTCCTATTACATTTACAAATAAATAAATGAATTCGAAAACTCTTTAAAGTAGAGTTTTTTTCGGGCGGAGGTTAGAAATGTTGTTTCAACCTTTTATCTCTATTATCTCTTCGGCTACTGATTTTGTTTATTTTTTTAGCGCTAAAATAAAGAAGCTACAAAGCGCGACATATAGTTTATATTTTAAAGGATAGATGTCGCTGCGCTCATGAAGAGCGAAAGGCAGATATTCGGAGGGAGCGGGGGCCGCATACCAGTACGCAGACGACTTCCTGCCGCAGTTTTCTCTTGGGAACTTCGGTTTGCTCTACGCTTACTGCACCTGCTCTCTTCGAATCACTTCACCACATCCATAGCATACGATTTTTTATACATGGTGAGCTTAGAACGTAATAACTGAAGCTGTATACATTAATCTACAAATCAACCTGCGGTTTATTCATTATTTCATTTGAAAAGTGTCTTTCAGATTTTGCATCCTGTTTAGGTTTTTAAGTTTCTGAAACGAAAAATTTTAAAGTTAAGTAGTTACTAGCGTTGTGGCTCAGTTTCCAAGGGCGTCGTAACCGCAAACCTATTAATAAAGAATTTCTGTCTTGTTTTTATTTTGATACTAATAAACTTCTTCGATCTCGTATATCATTTTAGATAGATATCTGCAGGCGATTCTATTCACTATTTCGATTCCTTACACTATCATCTAATTAGAAGCATTTATAATTTCACTGAAAGAAAATATCGAAAAACGGATAGGTTGGCGTAGTTTCTCTGCTTTGGCAAAAAGAATGTTATGTTCGATCCCGGACGAACGAACTAGTCAGCTATAAAGGTTTTTCTAGCTTTTCCCATATTAGACTGAGAATACGAGCCAGTTTCCTTCGCGAAGAAATGCTAGCTCCAAAGATACTCAGCTTTTTTCTTGTGTAATGCATTGCATGAGGGGATTTTGAGTAATAAATGAGGCGTAAGCACGCCGAAATTACCCACACAACCATGAGGAAAAGAATAATTATTATTCTTAGGGCAGTGGTTCTGAACTTTTTCTTGCAACATGCATCCCTTTCACCATTGCTTGTATATAATCATCCCCCTCTTTTCCAAAACTCTGAGAAATTCATATACATTTATTTAAATTTAGATTATTTTAGCGTGTTTTTATAAATTCAACAAGAAATGAAAACAAATTAATTAAATTAAAGAAGAAAATGTTGGTAAATATTTTTTTATATTCATAAATTAAAACTAAATACTTAATTGGTAAATAAAAGGCTGACTACATTCCTCCCTGAAACTATAAAATTGCTCCCTAGTTGAAAACCCGTCCCTGTATTAGAGAATTTTCTTACAGAAAAAATAATTAATTAACTAACCATTTCATTAATTAATTATTGTACTCTTATGCAGTGGACTAAATATTTTCATTCTTCAGAAACTTCCATATCCAAACTTACTTTTAAAATAACTCAAAGTACCCTAATTAGTGGAAAACTCTTCTAAACGGGAGGAATTTGATAATCTCAAAGGGGCCGTGTGATTATTTGACTTCGGATTAGTGAACTTTGATAAAATGCTAATAGAAAAAAAAGAAAAGAAAATAACTGCTATGAGCTAACGCATAATTGAAACAACATAACTTGTAAAAGCTGAGAAAAACTAAATTTCAGCACTCATATAAGCGAAACGAAATCAATAGAAATATTTCCTTACATTAAATGTAGTAAGCCTTAAATTTACATGTACATTTGAAGCATCATATTACAATAAAGAAACTCCATAATTTTCTGTTCACCTATAGCAGACACATGTAATACATAGACCGCGGGTCATCCCTGTTCAGATTCCCTGTTATCAGATTCATCCCTGTTCTATGGTCTATAAATATCATTATATATATATATATATTAAATTAAGAAAGGCGAGAAAACTTTTTAATGCGTAAGTGAGAAGGGGAGAAAGGAGAAATGAAAGCTAAAAACCATTCAGATATATATATATTTTAAATTTTGAAATAACCTTACGCTAAACATTTAAAGAAGTTGATTAAAACTGAGCAAAACTTAACTTAAATTGGGGTTATTTCTAAATACAATGCATTTCGAAAGGCTATGGGATATGGGCTCTTTTCTTCAAGTACCAGTTATTTTGTTCTATTCCTTGAAAAACATGGATTCACCTCAAATGACTTCTTAAAAGGGACGGAACTTTTATTTAAAGATAAGGACTGTTTAAAGCTAAATTCTTTCTAATTTAAATGGGCATGTTACCTTTCCATTAAAGTATGATTATTTTTCATTTTTGCTTGCCTATCACACAGGTATAATTACAGCAGCCTGAAGCCATGTATGATTCTTCCCTAGAATATTACGCGTTCTATACTGAAAGCTAAAAACAGAACTAGGAATGAAGAACAGCTTACAATAATTAAATAAATTATTCTTGATAACATTTTCTGGTTTCTAACTTTGAAGCAACCGGAAACGTTACTAAAAAAGCGAGCGGAACAATCGTATCTCTAACCACCATTCTCTTTTAGCAGGCACTTCCATCTTGCATTCAATTCTCCTGGTACGAAAGCCGACATTATATCATTTACCGTCAAGACTAATTAATTCCTAATTTCAATTATTAGTTGGCATGGGGACATCGAAAAATGATTTACGATGTCTTTACATATTCTCTCCACTGAAGACAGAAATATCGCAGCAAGTAAACAGTGTGTTTGCGGCTTTTCAGCATCACATTCTTTACAAGAAAATCTCTCCAATTGGAAATCATGCGAACTAAAAAACATGAGAAAGAATCTGGGGGTAGTCAGGGGAGGAGTTCGAGAAGAACGCCACGCGGAATTCTCCACTCGTGAGAAGAAAGGGATCTGAAAACGTTTCTGGATGAATCGCCTCACGACCAGAAAAGGCAATCATCATTATGAGAGGCACAAGGTGATCATTTTTCGTCTCGTGAACTTCACGAACAACAGCAATAATAAGGATGGAGTGGCCATGAGGGTGCCAGAAAGGGTGCAGTAATACCAGATGGTAAGGGTCTGAAATATTACATTCATTTATTGCAATCCTCAAAGGTTCGAGATTTTAAGGCAGTTAAAAAAAAACTGCCAACCCCTAAGCATGATGCAATTATTTTTACAACCATGTATAGGTTCATCCAACCACTAGAAGAATGCATCCAGTGACCAGCCTTCAAACCTCCAAATGGAACTTCTGCATATTTAGACAGCATGAAACTATTGTGGGGGGAGGGAATTTTGCTTGCGACTAATTTTCTACGGAAGTTTTATCAAAGCCTACTAATTTTTGTTAATGATATTGATTTTAAGTATAACAGTCCAAAAGTTTCGCACTCCTTGTTTCATAAATTGATTCTTGTTACATCTCTTTTCCTCGTCATAAAGGACCATTATATTTTCCACTTAACTGGTGTTGTCTTGTCCATATATTTCGTGGAAGAATGGTTGCCACAGCCAATGGGGTTGGACTTCTATTTCCATCCAAATTTTAAGGGGGGAATTCCCCCCTCTCTCTCCTACATCAAACCACACGAGAGGACTTTCGACTCGCCATTTATTTGGACTGCGGCCATGCCGCAAACACACTTTACATTTACAAACACATATGCCTTTTCCAGGATTCGAACCCTGGACCTTCGGTACCGCAGTAGGCTCCCCTAACCACTATACCGTTTCGGCGGCCTGCATTTGGTGTGCTTGAATAAATATGTGCGTGCCTAGAATGAATTGTTTCTAAACAAATGGAGGGATTTATTCTTCATAGAAATGTACTCTATCACTGGCCGAGTACTTAAGAACGCTGAATACTGATAGTTCGCCTCGGGTCTAATCCAGTCGATAGGCCGGCTACGTGGATGTTTTTCGTGGTTTTCCCTATGTGTAACGTGTATACGAGACCTTTCCTTTAGAAATCCTTCCCGAAGGCATCCTTCTTCTTAGGCAGATAGCTCTTAGCTTAGCTATATTCGATAATCCAACTTAACATGCTTTTAATTCAACAAAGTCAAATCAAATCTTACTGTAAATATACAGCATAAGGAAATGTTAGCCGCTAAAACTAATTAGGGGAAAAAAAAACTGCCTCTTCAGAAATTAACATTTTAAATTTTCCAGCTATAAAAACTTCATTAATTTGATAGCCAGAGCACATAAAATCCTCGTAAAAACAGAAATGAATGCCTGCAATGGAATATTAATTTATAGCCCTCGTCTGCAATATGACAATTATGACCGGAAATATAAATCGGAGAATAGGAAATCTGCAACCTCTTTTCTATTTCATTTTCCATAAATTTTTAAGTTATATCCCAAAAGCCATTGGGCCCGCTAAGAAATATTTTACACTGAAGTTGAAATATACGTCTTCAATTTCTCGTTAACACAGACTAGAAATGAGTTTCTTGAGTTTGCAATCCACTTTTTTAAAAAACTTCAGAAATTGAATGTATTTGATGTACAAAGTAACCCCTAGTCCCCCGGATGCAATTCATTCAAGTCAGATACTGTATTAGTGATAGCATAGAAGTTTTTGGCCCCAGAAACCTATATTAAAAACTTCATCTTGGCAGACCTGGCAATGAACTTGAAGTCTTCGCCTGAAGACTTGTCAACTCAAGTAGCTTGTCCGTGGGTCAACTTGAGTTGATCACCCGCACGTGCCCTCCCAGGGGTCAGGTATACCTCTCTTGCTCCTCCCCGTTGCCATAGGCAGATCTTAGATGAATGAGGACAAGTTGTTCTTTACTACCACCCTCCCTGGACAAGCTATTACCCACTTTTACATTCCCTGTTTCCCCAAGGACAATTTATAACTATTGTCAGCTGATTGCTTTTGGAAGACATCAGGAAGATGTAGTGAAAGCTAACTATTCATTGCTTCTGCCCTCCCCTGCCCCTCCCTTTTTGGACATGGCCCACCGACTTGCAGAAATACCCCTATTTACACTACTATCACACTGCATTATTTTCCAGTTTTTTCGGTATATGCTGAATATAAAAATTAAAAAAAAATTTTTTTGAATTTAATCTATATTTCATGAAGTTTGCAGCATACTTCTATAAAATAATTAATTTCATTAACGTTAATAATAATTTTTCCCGGAAATAAAATAATTACTTATTTCTGGAACGTAAAACAAAAAGATTGTTTCATGCTTCAGAAACTGGTTCTGTCTTCAGTCCCTAAGCAGTGTTGAAAATATATTTCTTAGTATTGAAAAAATACAGTGGAAAACTTATAGATACTTATATTTAAAAGCATAATTATATTTTTATATTTAAAAAAGACGTTACCGCTGAAAATCAATTAGTTAAATTTAAACGTTAAGGGTTCCTCCTACCCCCCTCCCCAACATTTATTACAGGATTCGCCGTTAGGCATTACACGAAAGGGATGGTTGCCCTTTGGAGGACTTTTTAAGGTAAAACTGGCTCGTATTCTTATAACACATGGGGAAAACCACAAAAACGCTTATGCATCTAATACGTCCTCGTTAGGACTGCAACCCATACTGAACTACCAGTGATCTCCGGCTTTTATCGCTCGGCCGCTGGTGTGCCGATGAGGTTCTATTAGAAAAAGCAAAATACATTCATCAAACATTTTATTCGTGTTTTTCGGCCTTCCATATTAGAGAATGGCAAGTGGTGTAATAAGTTTAAAACGCTTCACTTTAAACTACTCAAATATCTATCGAAATTCTCTATGTAAATTTATGTATAATTTCATTAGTAGAAAATTTTTCCTTTTTAATGATACCGTTGTAAGTCATAAATAAAAATTTTGATGCTGTATTTAATCTCGTACAGGATCTCTTCAACAATTACTTGGCTAAAGAGTAACTTACAAATAAGAACTGGTGCCACTAGCCTTGATAATCAGACAGAAATCGGTTTACTCTACAGATTAGCCTTCCTATCGTCAACCTTTAAATGTCTTCACAGGGAATAATACGTCAGAGTGTCTTTTGTTATAAAGCGGGGGATTTTTCTGAAAAGGCACCGTGTGTGGGATATAGTACTCTTCAAAGAAATTCTTTAGATACAATACCCCAGGGAAGTCATTTCGCCTGCTCTTATTTTCGGCATTTCCAATTACTAACAATAAAGAAATACGTCAATTGTTGCCGTTCACCGTCAGTATATCCTTGATGTTCAGTCTTTTCACTTGAAGTCTCTCTTTTCACTTGAAGAAACAGAACTTTGATAACAACAGAGATAGAAATTTATCGCTTCGCGAATTACAAACATATCCCATTCTAAAAATTCTTTCCAAAATACTTACAATTTCGAATCTATATCCTCTTTCTTCTAGAATTTTACTTAAATTATCTCAAAACAGCGAATGCTTTTTCCTTCTTTTTCAATATAAATTATTATAATCATTTTTATACTAACGAGGGGGAAAATTATTTTTTTGCAATAATATATTTATAATACACATGCTAATTACCTGCATATTGATTCATTTAACATCTGCTTCATTCCGCGAAAACTTCATGTTCGTTACACTGAAGGAAAAACTCAAATCACGGCAACATGGGAAACTGTTGCCACCCGATTTACCTAATATCTTTCCTTTACCTTCTAAATTAGCTACTGGCAGTATATGGAAATGCAATTAAAAATTGCATTTTTTAATGCTAAATTAGCTACTGGCAGTGTATGGAAATGAAATTAAAAGAATGCAATTAAAAAAACGTACTTCATGACACTTTACTTGTTTCTGACAGGACAATAATATTTTATACAAAGAAATATTTATTTCAGCATCTTTAAATTTCGTGATGCAACATTTATTTCATTCCTTGGAAAACTTGGCATTTTAGGGGGAAATTTTCAGCGATTTGAAAACTGAAAACTCTTTCAGGTGAAATCTGAATATAAAAATTAAATTTTCAGTTCATTTTACTCTCGATTTATTTTTCGAATACATTTCCAAACTTTAAATTCTATCATTCCTTTTCTCTAATGAGTCAGTTAAATAACCCTTATGTATTGAAAAGCATGATTTGATTAATGTTTAATAAATATTTGAGAATTTATCACATTTAAAATAGATCAAAACTTGCCACGTCAAAAAAAAATGCTCAATTTAGTTTTTGCATTTCTATACATAATTTTATCATTTTCCTTATTTATAAATTTTGAGCTAAATTATATTATAAAATCGTTCAAAAATGTTTCTGAGCCCTCAGTTGCCAGTTAAGATTTGATAAATTTAAATTTTTTTTGAACTATACACATTCTAGTTCGAGGCTCACAGCGGCCAACCGGTAAAGCCGCTAAATACTAATTATTCGACTTAGTTCAAATCCCTTCAAAGGGATGGCTGCATGGATTGATTTCATGGTTTTCTCAATGTGTAAGCATGGATACAAGCGGTTTCTTTAAAAATTTCTTCACAAAGGCATCCCTTCCCTTAGGCAGGTAGCTCTCGCTTGATTTGTCATTAATCAAACAAACCAAACCATTCTACTTCACATTATACATCTTATTACTCGTGTATTGCACTTTGCAAAGTGATATCGTTACTATTAATGGAAAAAGAATCAACCTTACACCTGCTTATTGCAGACGTCATTAAGATATGGCTATTTAATTGTCGGAGAGAACATCTTGGAAAGCATACCGCAATCCATACATATGATCTCCTGTGTTAACCTTATCACGATAACAGAGGATTTCCACTTATCTACGAAGATGGCGCATCAAAATAAACAAATCCCAAAAGAATGAAATTCCAATGAACTGTTCCACAACCATATACATATCAGATCCAAAACAGCGTGGTATGTGGTTTATGGAGCAAGAGCAGATGTAAAATAAATGAACAAAAAAAAAGAACTGGGAAGGGAATGGGGAGGAAAAAAAAAGAAGAGAAAATAAGAAAGAAAACCTGGTGCAACAAGTTCAACTCAGACGCCAGGTGTTGGACACACACACTATCAAGCTGCAGCTGCCATGAAGGAAATTCTTCGACCTTCTTTTGCCTTCGAAGCGCCAAAACATACCAGGGCAACATAAAATTCTGTTTGGGCTACGAGGCAGGTGATGTGGATATGGCAGAGATTTTAATACGAGTTAAATGCCATTATTATTTGTCCATATAGTTTATAGTAACTCACAGGTATGACCATGATGGATAATAGAAAATAACGCTTTGTTTTCTGCTCGAATTATGGCGGAAAGTAACCAGAAGACATTGAATTTAAAATGTAGATTTTTTTCACGTTATGTACCAAACATTTCACCATTGATGTAATTCGATATCATACTTGATATGGAATTATATCGAAAAGGAATTACATTTTATTAAAATGGCTGACATATGCATCTTTGATTAAAGAAGTATTTAAATATGAAATGCACAAACAATGTTACTAATAATATTTTTATAAGTTTACCATACATTCTTACAAATGCGTGAACTACATCAATAATTAGCCAGTTGATTTTCACAATATTGGGATAAAACTGGCTACATATTTCAGATGAAACAGTGAACAAAGAATTAAACGAATATCTCAATGATTTACGCCAGCTGTTATAATTCTATGGATATACTTTAACAGGGCATACTTTTTTTTAATTTAAAAATTTGCTTAAATTTAAATATTCTCCAACCGCAATTTTTTAATAGTTTATGTACGGATCTGAAGTATTCTTGTACCCAAAGCTGTGCCTAGGTATTTTTTCCCCTGAGGTAAAAAGGTAAATACGCGCCCTATGTAATCAAGTTATGTATATCTGCACAATTTTATCATTTTCCTATATCATGATGTAACTCATAATAGTTTTCATGTAACTTTGTATTTTCAGAAAATAATATATGTAAATTAGTTATAATTTTAAAATTAAAATGTACCTTTTTGATAAATAGTAAATAACTTTGAAACAATATAATAATAATATCGTTAATTCTCTTTTAACGGAGCAGCTTTATGTAATGGTTAAAGTCTTTTGATAGCAACGCTTTATTTACCTTTTCCATTTCTTGCAGTATTAAATTATACGAACATATAAAGTTTTAACTGATTTACTTAAAGAGGTGGATAGTTTCAATATTGCAATGATTTATGGTTTGATGCCTTCTCTTCTTTGCCGTATTACTTTTTGAACGTGCTTTATATAATAATGAAATGAATATGCATATCCTCTATTACTCAATTTGTATATAATATCAAAAAATGATTCTGAAGTTTATTATTTTTTCACACCCACATTCACACCGTCAAGTGTGTGTTAAGCGTATACATACTCATATATAATCATAAAAAATTTTATTCGTGAATAGAGAAACATAAGAATATCTAATTAAACTTTTCAGAAATATTCTATATAATGCAGTACCTATGTACACATTTATGCATTTATTTTTTCAAATGAGGTTCAAAATTTCTCTGAGCTAAAAGGCAAGGTAAAACGTTAATGGCGATCACACAATTTCAAAGCCGAGGCTAAATATTATTTTACCTTTGTCCAGTTGTTAAACAAAAGTTAATCATGTAGCACGCCATACTCTGCTTGGACTCTTATAGCTGTTTCATATTAATACAGCAACAAATAATTATAGTGTCATAATCACTCTAAAACCACGAATCTATAAAAATGCTCTTTCAGAGGAAAAAACGCATTCAAAGGATTTCATTAACTTTTACATGATAATTTTTAACTCATAAAAGTTAATCTTTCTGCCAGCATAATGTAAACCATAACATATAACATATGTATATGCAACTGAAAATATCATAAAAGCAGATTCGTGTTTTCGGCGTGATGCCTATGATATAGAATGTTTCTAAGAATTATTAAGTTTTTGTTATTCAGTTTCGGCAGTGTACTAGATGGCTACCTGCTCGAGAAACCCCGAAAGGAAAAAGCTCCTTCAAGTCAACGCACTGTTGCCTTCATGGAAGGATTTCTAAAGAAAACTGACTCACTTTTGCATTATGAATAGAGAACAACAGACCAAAGAAAGTAATTAAATAAAAGAATATATGTGCTATAGGTTGATATAGGAATTAATTATTACTCGAATTGAATTAAACGTTGCTGCTTAAAATTATTAGTTAATGATCTGGAATTCCACTCATCCAGAATGCTTGTTCTATTTAAGTAAAATTAAGCATATTGATTCCTTTATCTGTTTTAATTTTCTATTTTGTTTAACGATTGCGCAGTGCATATTTTTTAAGAAGCTATGCATTAACATGTTAATTTTATATTTTACATCAATGAAAATAATAATGTCTTAGTTTTAGTTAAATAGTACTATACACTTTCCTTTATAATTAATTACTCTTATTATGGTTTGTTTTGCTTTAAAAAATGGTGAAAAATTACTTCTTTGTTAAGTTTTAAAACACTAAATTAAAACAAGATTTAACGCCTCTGTAAAATAAAAATCGTTTCCAATCTTTATATTATTCGAATAAAATGTATTTTGGTTTCTTTTACAGAAATGAAAAACATTTTTTACTGCATCTTTGTCGAAATAAAAAATGACAAACTATAAAAATTTTATCACTCATACTACAATATATAACATATCATTTTGTATGCAGCTACGTACATGTTAAATCAATGGTTCTCAACGTTTACCGCTCCGTTTCCCCTTCTCATTATATATTTTGGGAAACTTTTATTGAATTGATTAAATTAAATGATACCTAAATGTGACTTTTTTTCACCTCTTTTGGGTCACCGTTTTTTAGCCATTAGCTTCTTTCCCTTCCCAGCGTTTTTTAGCCATTAGCTTCTCGTTGCAGTTTTAAGTTTACCAAATTTCATGTTGAATAATCCCCCCTCCTCCCGAGACCGTGAAATTTATTCTTCTATGAGCTGAAAAGTCACTGATATAGACAACAGGATTTAGAAGAAACACGTGGATAATGACGAATTCCATCAGCTTTTAGATCGCCCATTCAAAATCTTCTAGCAAGGTTCGCTTAGACAAGAAAATCTCCAGTTAATAGATCCAATAATAATAATAATAATAATGACAGGAATCAATTATTATGACAGGAATCAAAAGTAAGAAAATTCGAGTGGAAAAATAACAGAAGTAAGAGAGCAGATGTTCTTTATGAAAACAAGTGCACGAACAAAACAGCAAGAAGGGAATAAAATCTCATACAAGTGCAACTGCATCTTCTTAAGAACTATTAGCAGAATATTAATGAGAGATTTTGTGAATTAACATCAAACTAGGTGATTTACAGAAGTTAATATTTCATCAACAGTCTCGTCTGCTCGCGGATCTAGAAGACAGGTAGGACAAAAAGGGTATCACCTGAACCACCTGCCTCTCTCTGTAAGAAACATCTGGATAAGAACTGATTAAAATGAATTTAGGGGGGAAAAAAGAAAAAAAAATTGCAGCTACATGCGTGTGCATTTCTCACGATCTGAATAGGCACTACTTTAAGCACCCAAATCTGCGGTACGATTTTTTTACGGGGAACTCCCCCCCCCCAAGAAGTGTTCCGATTTAAAAAAACTCCCCGAGTTTTATTCTATTCATATATTTTTTACTTAATAAAAGACTCAGCATCAGCGATTTACCTTTTCCAGCCTTATACCGTTTACGTCTGCTTACATTTCATTTTTCGAATTTTCATTTCGATTTTTTTATTCCAATAATTAACGGTAGATTTAATTCTCCACATTATTTTTACGATAATTGTCTAGTTTCTTCGTATTTCTTGAAATTTTTCAGAGAAAAAACTGTGTTGTTTATGTCATAGATCAAGCAGCAAAATTAAATTATTAATCCCTTCCCTGCCCAAAATGTGAGAATAAATTTCACTCATTGTAGCAATGAAGTTCATTAATTTTTTTTTAAGATTATACACTTTATGAATTTTAAACAAACGACATGACGAAAGAAATTTTCATAAATTTAGTATAATAAATGAATCATTTCATAAATTTATTTCATTACCGAGACATTTTTTGTGAATTTTAATAATGTTTAAAAATTTATAACATTGTTGTATTCTAACTGTTTTTACAAACGTATAGTAACTGCTAAGTTTCTTTATATTAAATGCAAAGTAAAGTCAGTTTTTCCCATTCTCCAAATAACAGAAATGAAACCCATTCTAAATTTTTTCAAAGATCCTTGAATCATTTATACACGGTTAAGAGGAGAAAAATGGGAAACTTTTACATAATATTCAAATTCATTTCTTAAAACAAAACTTGAAACCTATGTTTCATGGTTTGGTTTATTTAATTACACAGAAGCACGCTATGGCTATCCGCCTGAGGAGAGGGATGTTTTCGTAAAGGACTCTCTAAGGACTTAGTTTAGTTTATTTAATTACGGCAAAGCACTCGAGGGCTATCTGCCTATAGGAAGGGACGCTTTCGTGGAGACTTTCAATGGGAAACTGGCTCGTATATACGTTATACATGGCGAAAACTACGAAAACGCCACGCAGCCAGCCCGTCCGCCAGAATTTGAACCCGGGCCGAAATACCAGAGTTCGGCGATTTTACCGTTCAGCCATTGGTGGGCAGACTGTCTATGGGAAATAGACTCGTATTTATTTTTTCCCGAATCCCAATCCTAAGAGGTTTTCAAACCTTTCTAATCCCTCACATAATAATAAATTTTAAAACGCATTTTTTAAAAATACACCTGTATTTTTTAGCTCAGTATAAATGGAATTTAGTAAATGAAGTATGCAATTAAGAAACAGAGGAGGAAAAAAAATCCTAATTTTTTTTTCGAATCCAAAATCTAAAAGGTTCTAGAATCTTCATAGAATAATAAATTTAAGAACACAACATTCCTGAATTTCGATTCATGTCTAGGAGTATGTCATGGATAGAAAAATGAATAAAATATTCTAGCCTGAAGTTACAAGCATTGGGAAAATTTTTAAGTTATAGAAAAGAAAAAACAAAGATCAAATATTTAATGGTATTTTACTGGATTGCAGTATTTTAAAATAAAATCAGATAATTTGGGGGATCATTTCAATATTCTGAGCACTTTGTTGATCGCTTTTCCATTTTTCTTTATACATAACATTCTTTATCTATCGTTTGTTGCATTAACTTTAAAAACCTTTTTTCTTAACGCTGAAATTAAAGTTCACAAAGTTTTGAATTCATTTTCGATTTATTTTTTCAGAACTTTTAATTCAAGTAACATGTAGAAGGAAGAAGAAATGTGAAACGCTGAATTTTCTCCAGCAAATTGCGTCACACTAATGGCCGCCATGATGATCTAAAACCATAAAAAATCGCGTTCTTTTTTAATGAACGTTTTTATTGGACGCCAATAAAACTTCCTTTAAAAGTTCTGAACTAAAATATGTAAGGTTCTAGGTTATTATATTTAAGATTAGGCTTCCTAAGATTTAAATGACGAAAAGAGCGCGAACATTCCAGTTATCCATTCCTAATTTTTTAACACATACTTTCATCGAACTCGAGTCATTAACCGTTGCTTTCATTTCTGTCTTATTTTTAATGCATCCCTCCCATTCGCAAGATGAGAAACGAGATCAGTTTTTCTCATGACCCTTTAGGGGTAACAAGGTCATTTACTTTCGATGAAATGTTTTCCCACTCTGAACATCGCGGTATGCATGAAAAGAATTCGTATTACCATTAAATTATGAATCTCGTTATATATCGCCCATTTGTTATTGAAGAAATAGTACGTAAATGAATAAAATAACTAGTAAGATTGTTCTAAATTGTTGCATAGTTTTCGAGTATTTTTTCACTTCATTTCATGAACGCTTTTCTTCACGTAAAAGAATTTCTTTTACAACCCAAAGACTAATTATGAAATTAGGGTTTTATTTTCAAAAGTATAAATAATAAATTTTGAAGATTTAATAATTTCAGTCTTGAAAAAGCTTTAAAAAATTCTACCAAAGAATTATTAGACATCTAAGTCCACAAAATATGCCGTTAGAAACATTTGTTTATTAATTACTGAAAATGTGCAAATTCTTACGGACATAACAATTGAACATTATAAATTAAAACCAGTTAAATGTATTATAAATGATAGCAATTAGATGTATTACTAAAGAATGAAATAACGACAAAACGAAAGTTTTCAGATTTTATATTACTCCCAAAGGGGCGTCTTTTTAACGCTTCCTGTGTTATCTTTATTTATTAATGTCACGTTCTTCGCACTTAAACCACGAAATTCAATTCAACAGCGATATCACAAAATAATTCAAAAAGAGCATGTCTTTAGAATTTCCGATACACAGTATAGCGCGTTGGAGATAATATCCCCCTTTTTTTTTCTCCCCTTGTACTGTGTTGCCACGGCTCGCTTTGAAATCATTGATCGTTAATATTTAACGAATTTTTGATTAACGATCGTAAACCGCTAATCAAAAATTCGTTAAAGTTTTACAAAATATGAAATAAAAAATAAAACAAATTCTAAATTTGAACTTCCAGATGCCTATATTCGAGTGGATGATTACGTTATCCAAAATTTGATGTCTCTAGGTGCCGTTGTTTCATCACATTGCGAGAAACATAACATACATTCATGCAGATTCTTCATTATTTAATTTCTTTAAATATAATGCAGGGCTCTAATATTTGGTAGCAACAATTTGAAAAGTTAAACTGCGTTTTATATTGGACGGCGCAAAATGTCATAACGAAATTAACAGGCCTTCTGGGCAAATACAATAATATGCTTGATATGTATGGCTGTCATAAATAAAAATAAATTTTATTGTATAACAATAAAAATGAATGCATTTTTAATTTTTGTTCTTTACGACAGCGAAATTTTTTGTAACTGTATAATTTCTGTTAAAAAATAAAACTAATAATGAACAAAAATGGAAATATTTTTTTCCGATTGTATTACAATAATGCCTTATCCGTTTTCAGTTGCATTCCAATTAAAGCGCTGCGGAAAAAACAACCCTTTATCCGGATTTTTCAAATATACGAATAGACTGTCCCAGTCAATCTGAATATTTAATAAAAGTTTTGCTGTATCATATCAAATCATTTTACCTCCTACACTTTTCGGTCGCTCCTGTCTCTCCAGGAAACCGCAGTTTAAAAGATTAACTGCCAAATATGGCATTCCCTAACGTAGAATAGACGTGAAACTGAACCGTTTCCCACGATCAACGCGCCTTGGGCGAATCGGGTTCAAATATTTTGATAACACTAATTGCCAGAATTATTCTTTCTATTCCTTCGGTTAATGGCAGATAAACATGAAGAAAAAATAGTTTAGTTCACTGATTTTTAAAATTGATACAACAAGCGTAGTTAGTTCAATAGAGATTTAAAAGGAAAATATAAATAAGTTGTAATGAGGATAATTTTGCATGTCGAAAACATTGCAAATGAGTATTGCATTATTTTTATGAAGTAGTAACTTTGTTTGATATACAATTAATTACCTCGTAAAGATATACAGTGCCGTTTGTTAAGGTATGCGTCATTTTACTCCTAATATATTTTTGTTCCTTATGCGGATGGATGTACTAGTATGTTAAACAACTTCAGCTTCCAAGGAACTTTTAAATAAAAACTACTATAATAATTAATCACTTTACTAAACATGATTCATTTAGAATTTAATTTAAAAATAAAGAATATTTTTCCGCCTTCATTTGAACAGAAGATATTTTTCTGTTCTTTCGCTTCTCTTGTCTAGTATTTTAATTTGTATTTTGTTCAGCATTATGCAGTATTTAAATCAGCGGCTGTATTTTTATTCACCCCATACGCTTATGTTTTACGATAGCTCCTCTTCGCCATTTCTAATGTAATTCAACATTAATTTGTGCGCCCGAGCGGGATAGTGGGTTAGGAATTCTGCCTGCCGTACCGAACAGACCAAGTTCGAATCCCGGAGAAGGCATGGTTGTTGGTAAATGTGCAGTACCTGTGCGGCATGGGGGCACTCAAAATAGAGGCAAGCAGAAAGTTCTCTCGAGAGGTTGATTGGTGGTAGGGATGGCAGACACTGGGACCCGTCCCTCGTGGTGCTCTCCTTCAAAATTGGAGACGGAACTAACCAAAGCAGTAAAGCAGTTGTTCCGACTTTAGGCCGTTTTCCCTAACGAGGGATTTTATCTTTCTCCTTCCCTCTCCGATGGGGTAAATATACAGTTTAGTTAGTTATGTTTCTGATGCCGTGATGGTGGTGTGTTCTATCACGATGACATATATCATAAGCTTTGTTTGTTAATTTGTTTATTATTATGTTAGTTTATAAAATAGAAAAGGAATAATTGACTGATAAATGGAATAACTATGGTACATGGACGTAAGTTTACACAGCAGTACCGTCATTTGTATGGTGCCTAAGGCTCTTGCCAACTAAAATGCGCAATCTTGCCTCCTTGCTATGATGAATTTTGTGGGCTTGATCTAACAAGTGAGATTAGTCGCAACAGAACAACATTATTATTTTTTTTAAACTTACCTTTCTAATCTTTCTTTAACGTAAACGCCTTATTGAATTTATAAGCAAAATTGTGTATCTTGACCATTAAGATGGATGGATATCACGTCAATTCGATGGGTGCAGTTCGTGTTCTACAGGTTCGTGGATTGGGAGTGACTGGTGACAACACTTGATGAAAGTACAGCTCGTGACTCGGTCGATCGCTCTAAAGCTAATCTCTGTACTCAAGACACTCTAATCTTTCCGCACAGAGACAGGGTACATATAGCTTTACTCTAACTTCGAGAATATTCTCGAGAAAACCGCTGGGAATGCGTTCTAGAATGTTCTCGCCAAATATCGCGAAATGGGTGATTTCGCGTCAAATCTGTCTTTTTCTGCCACTTTCTGGCAACCCTTTATTAAATCTTTGTAGTTTAATAACAGAAATTGACATTAACGGTAATAATGATATAAAAAATAACATACTACACATATTGACAAACAACTAAGACTAAATATTTTGGCAAAGTGCCAGTGAGGGTCGCACTTTTCCTAATCTCAGAGTACTCCCACGATGTTTGCGCAATATGAAGGAATAGCCTTTTTCTCCTGCTTAAAACTAAGTTCTTATCTAAGTTTACCTGAGAAGAAAAAAATATGTCTTGGTCATGGTCAGCTTCTCATCGGCAGCTCAATACACACACATATACACAAATGAATGTAATGAAAAAGAAAACTGGGTAAGCAATCTCTTGCAGGCACCTCACAGAATTTCCTTGGTTGAGAAACTTCAATAAAGAGGAAAATTTAAACTACTTTGTAGCAATTTCCAAATGCGTTTTAAATTCGGTATACCATTCGATATACATATTAGCTTCGAAAATCATTAACCAGTGAACAACAGACGATCGGAAATGGTCTTGAATTGTCGTTTAAGCATTTTCATAGCCACAATAATATACAACGATTGTATTTCGTTCTTGCCGCGAAACAATACCGTCCAGTTTCAAGCTTCGTCATGGTAATAAGCAGGAGGGTGGGAGGCAGAAAGAAAGAGAAGCAGGAAGAATAAAAATATACGAGATAATGATAATTTTCGAAGATGAATAAAACATAGCCGTAGGCACATTGGGACAGTGAACAGCCCATAGAGATCACACTAGCGCCGCTTCAATGGTCATAAAACAATGGCGGCTGTGGGTGCTACTTCAGTTTTCAAGGGATTACGCAGTCAACGATGCAGCGATAGCAAGGTATTTATGATCAATGGCTTCGGTTATAAAGTGCAAAATATAAAAAAAGGGCAATTACTACACAGTTTGGAAACGCAGTTATATCGCTTATGAATCTAGTTTGCGATTCATGTAATTGCTGCTCTATGAACTCCTACTATAATGCCATTAACCCTATGGAAGAAAAAAAGGCCTCTTAAAAATTTAAAATC
>KK121166.1:67804-108839 GCA_000611955.2 Stegodyphus mimosarum
GAAATATCTTCATAATAATCATGATGTTAAATAAAGGTAAAAAATCTGCTAAAATTGTGCTTTAAAAAGAAGTAATAGCTTTTGTTTAAATAAAAAAATGGTAAAAATAAAAGGAAAACGAAATGTGTGGATGAATGGGAACATTATATACGCATTAAAGAAGGAAATCTGAAAATCGCATTAAGTACAATATTTTTTTATCTTTTTTCTAGGCAAACACCATATTTATTTTTTTTCTTTTCTTTTTTCGCACCTCTTCTTTAAAGAAAAGGGATAGGTTTCTTTCGTACGACGAAAGAAATTTTCATTAAATTTTTTTTATCTTTGTAAGCAATTTATTTAATTAATTAAAGAAATTAACATTTTAATTTTAGTTCTAAAAAGGAATTTTATTTCTGCCTTTGTTAGTAAGTAATGAAGAATCTTAAATTTAGCCGAAACAGCAACCTTGTCTTTGGTATAGATTTTAATTAAAACTATCGATTTCGTGTACGAACAGGTACAAGACATTATTCATCAGAAGCAAAAAAATAAATAAATAAAACATTTACATTACTCACAAAGGAGCGGGTTTCCCCCCTCCCGTTTTGTATGTTATTTTATTTATTAAACATCATGTTCTTCGCACTTAATCCATAAAATTCAATCCAACAGCAATATCACAAAATAATTTTAAAATAAGCATATCTTTATAATTTCCGATACACAGACTCACGCACTGAAGATAAAAATTTTATTTTATTTTATTTCGTACAGTGTTGCCATTGCTCGCTTTGAAATCGTTGAGCTTGTTAATCAAAAATTTGTTAAAGTGTTACAAAATATGAAATGGATACTAAAACAAATTCCAAATTTGGGCTTCCAAATTCCCATATTCAGTGGAAGATTACGTTATTCAAGATTTGATGGTTCTAGGTACCATTGTTTTTTCCCAATGCGAGAAACACACATACATTTATGCAGATTCTTTATTATTTAATTTCTTTAAATGTAACACAGAGAGATAATATGTGGTGGCAACAATTTGTGAAACGGACATTTAAAGTTTTCAACGTAAAATGCCAAAACGAAATTAATAGTCCTTCTGAGCCAAAGCTGTATGCTTACATACAGCTTTGTTCTGAGCTAACGCCTTTTGGGCTAAAAAAAAAAATCTGATTAAATTTGAAAAATAAAATTAAAATTGACGAAGAAGGAGCTGTACTTGTTCGCCTTCGATATCGATAAAGTTTTAATGAAAATGTACACCAAACACAAGGTTTCTGTTTCGCCTATTTTAAGTTTTACTTCGACGTATTTCTTTTCTCTCTCGAATTATGAAGAATCTGTATATATAATTGTACATATACATATATGTACAATATGCATGTACATATGCATGTGTGTTTTTATAGCATTGTGGACAAACGGTGCCCCCAAATTTTGAACAGACATAATCATCCGCCCGAACATACGCACCTCGGAGACCAAATTTCGAATTTGTTCTCAAGTTATTTTCTATTTTGTGCGAATTTAAGGAACGCTTAATTAAAAACCCAGCTACATAAAAGCTTTGTGTTGTCACTCAGCAAAGCACAAAATATTTAAGTTTCAAATTGAATCAGAAAACTCCGCGACATATAAGAAGTGTGTTGCCACTCGGCCAAACGCAATATATTTGTCTCTTAAATTTATTCCACAAATTCAACTATTTAAGAGGAACGTGCTGCGAGAATTAAAACATTTTTATCTTCCACGCGGCAGTGCATTGTCATTCAGTAAAGCCTAAGATATTTACTTTTTTTTTCAAATTTAATTTATTAATTAACGAACTAATTGATTTCAAAGCAATAAGCGCAAATGCATTTCAATTATTATCAATAACTTATATTTACTGCATTCATTAAAATCATTATACATATTTTCCTTTTTTGTAATAACTATTTTAAGCGGCTGGCCACGCAAGCGTCCCGAAATATAAATGAGAATAATTAAATCATCTTCCATTTCATAAAAAAAAACGAGGTGTTTACTACACATGAAAGCGTGATATTTTGAAACAGTGGATAAATATAAGTGCATTAACAGTGATCCATGATACCCCCTTAACTTCAACAGTCTCCCTCCCAGCTCGTTTTTACGTAAAAAGAATAAAAAGTATTCAACTGGTAATTTAGTTTTCACTCATCAGCAGCTTAGTTAAAACTAAACAGTAAATGACGAATTCTTTCTGCGGAAACAATTTGCATATTTATGTGGAAACAAATAACATTTTAGTTATCAAAGAAAATATTTTGTTTTCTAAAAAAATTTTTTTTTCCTCCTTTATATAGTACCTAAAGCATTTGGAAAAAATTTCGGGTATCATTATTCCAACGGAAATATCCATTTTGACAGTTCCCGAATCGATTTGGATGACTGTTTTGCATAGATGATATTGCAAATTCTACCTCTTAAACTACTATTTTTCTTTCCTACTAATAGTTTGATACAAGAACTTCTGTGGATTATTATACACTATGAAAGAACATAAAAAATTCTCATGTGGACACCACATGACTTCCTAGAACGGCCTATTAAATTATACACTTCATTTAAACTTTTGCACTGCATTTAAACTTAATTCGTGGAATTATTCAAACTTAATTAACCGAGCCCTCAAGGTAAGTTAAAAAAAGACATCAAAAATTGATATTCTGATACAAAATATCGCGGCTTATTTTTGTCTTACAGGAGTCAAACCTCTTACAATTTTATTTTTTTCATAACCAGTATAGAACTTTCCCAACATATAAAGCATAGGAACTGGGAGACCCCATTCAAGTTAGGTTTTGTTATTTTTCGAAAATTAATTCTTTTATTTATTTATTTTATTTTATTTGACACTGACAAAACATGAATATTTTCGTCAGACAGGTAAGGACTTTTAAGCGGGGTAAAGGGGTGAGTGTATATATATATATATATGTGTGTGTGTGCATACATGTTTGTATTTGGTACTGCCAATTGTAATAAAAAAAGGTGGTTCACAACTACGTTTTATAGCAATATATACAAAATTTCAACGTTCTGAGGCTATTCATTTTTAAGTTACGCGAGATACATATGTTTGTACAAACGTCACGAAAAAATTCCTTTTGAAATCAAATTTAAATCCATTTTTAAAAACTGTTTTGAAAAAAATAGTCCTTTATTCTGTCCGCACGTATAGACGTCACGCAAAAAAATCGTCCATATGGATTCGGAAACGGTAAAAATGGATATTTCCGTTGAAATAAGATATCCGTAATTTTTCGCGATTACCGTACTTCCCTTACTTCGTACAAGGAAGTAAAAAATAGCTGAAAATCTCCTGAAAGTTATCATACAAAATAACGTTTATCATGAGGATTTAATAATGTTAATTCCAAAACTGAAAATACTAAAGTTAGGAAATGTTAGGTGCTCTGAAATTATCATAAAAATAGCAATTTATTTTTGGAATAATCCATCAAAGGCTTACGTACACTACTACTATGGCTTTTGATGAAAATCCATTTATCAAATAAAAACTGCCACTTTTATTTTTGGCTTTTACAAGCCCTGAAAGAAGTGGATAAAACGACGAATCGGCAAGCTTACAGAAAAATTTTAAACAATTTTATGATTCTTTTCATTGATTCTCCGAAAGCAACATATCCAGTTTAACAAGGTTGTAATTCTGGAGGTCCAGATAATAAAATTATTAAGAATTGCTGTGAAAAACATGAAAAAAAATTGTGATACATTTAACTTGTGAACAAAGTCGGCAGATCTATATAAACACAGAAATATAAAAACGCCTTCAACAAACAGTGAAAATCAAAATGCAGTTATTCCATAAATCTCAATGAATTACGAGCTGCTTTTAAAACGGTCAAAAACTGATCCAAGTTATTTAAATAATCGCCTTGAATCTCATCCATCAAAATAAATTAATGTTGTGATTTATGTATAAGATGATACCAAATTACTACCAAGCAAAATTATGGGATTTAATAACCTTTGTCTGGGGACTGTACTTTTGTGACTTTTCTAATCTCAAGAAACTCATCAAAATTGAAATTTTGAGGATTTCAGAAATATATTGTTGATGTGATAATAAGATATTTTTTTAATAGGAGGGCAGTAGCCAAATGAAAACACGCTTTGAATAAATAAATGACTGTCAGTTGGTAACGAATTATTCCTCAGTTCTGAAATATGAAATTGCCAAATAGAAACGTGCCTCATCTTGCCCCCCAGGACAAAAGATAATAATAATGGAATAAACATGCGCGCATGACTTCTAAACATTCTAACAATCGGTCAAAATCGCATTTTTCTACGCAAGAAAAATGTACCCTGTTATAGGAATGACCTCATAGGCCAGTATGACTGACGTACAAAAAATTCTCTCCCTTAGGGTGTATGATTTTCCAAACACTTAAAGCTTCTAATAGTGGCAACGAGTCCAAGTTTTGGAATATTACTACAGCAGCTTATAAATAGTAATCACAAGCAAAAATAATAAAACAAATAGAGAAAAGGGTATCCTTAAAGTGGCAATATACTGTCATTACTTTTTTCCCCCCTTCTCTCTTTATTCTTTCTAATAGGGGTACTGTGACACATTCTTTGGAATATCATTCTCGGGTTCGTCCAGCATGAAGTAAGAGAATGTTGCCAACTACTCGAGTGTGACATTTTCGCCACTTAACTCAAATAACAGTTGTTCCAAAATGTTATCCTTCACTTTATTCTATCCGTCACTGAAAAATAACAAGCTGCCTTAGGGGAGATATTTTTTACTCTTCTACTTAAAAGGGTTTTTTACCCTAAAGCAGGACGACAGAGTGACTATTTTGAAACACATCAGCGATTTGGGATCTCCTTATTTTTTTTCTCCACTACATTTATTTTTACTTGTCAAAAGTACATATGAATGTAAAAGGCTGCAATTCGCTGGACGACATGAAATCATGACCGTCACGGTGCAAGAGAAATTACGTGATTCCGAGCAGTGACATCTTCATTGCGTCATCATGTAATTTTCGATACTGAACGAGATAAAATCGAAAGAAAAAAATACCGACTATTTTTGACTTCTGTGTGTTTTTCTTCCTTTAAGAATAAATACCCAAAATGCGATGATAATCCCTAAAATTTGTTTTCATGAATGATCAGAATCTGAACACTAAATAATGTTTTCGGGCTTAGAGGAAAGAAACCAAACCTTATTTGATTACTTAAGAAAGCAGACAGTGAATAACAAATCACTGTGACTGGACTTTAATTTTAAGAAGTACAGGAAATATGATACATAAACATTTGAAGTTTTTAGAGATTTTGAAAGAAATAGTTTCAGAAACCGCCCTTATCTCCCCCTCTTTTTTCTTTTCTTTTCTTTTTTTATGGAAAATATGCATGCACTACTGATGATTCGCCATACAAACCTTTTACAACACATCTGTCTTTTCATTTATGTGTAAAAGTGTTTTCCAGCATAAATGGGATTGTGCTAAAAGGATTTACTAACCGACATGTTGAAATAATATAGTGCGTTTTTATTTAATTTAGGTTATAGTATTTTGTGGGCATAAAAGACGTAACACTGGAAAATCATTTACGAACGCATAAATAGCATACTGATATTTTTTTTCTCATTTGATTGCAATAGAAATCATAAAAATTGAAATATATAATTTATAATTTTTTATACATTTATTTTATTTTTGAAAATTTACTTCATGGTCAAATGCTCATTTTAATGTTCATATCTAGAATCAAATTTTAAAACAAAAATATCAAATAGTTGAAGGCTATTTCAGGTGTAATTTAAAAACAAAAAGAAAGAAAGCAAACAATTTGGACTCGTTTGTCAAAGTTAAAACGACCGCGAAAAGCTAAATAAATAAAATAAAAATTCTTTTAATCCGGCTGAAAGAACAGTAAAAGCCACAAGGGCAGCTCCGGCAATTCCCATTCCAGTATTCAATGAAAGAAGCCTAAACAAAGTAACGCATCTACTTCCGGTCCGTCCTGTCGCAGAACTTCCGTCCAAAGATACTACTACCACTCGCACTCATTCACAACGTCCGCCTACACTACAATCACGTGACGCGATCTCCTCAATACGACAGCTTTCATTCATGAACAAAAGAGAGCGGCGAGGATTATGCTTTCCAAAAGCAACGTCGGAAAAGACGCACTTATTTACACTCATTTCTTATCTGAATGGCTATGCATTCGAACACCGATATAAATTGCCGAAGCGCTAAAAATTTGTTTAAAATCATGATATATGAAAGAAAGGAAAAATAATTTTAAATTGAAAGCTAGGTAAAATCGAAGTTCAGATTTGACGTTTGATTTTAAAGACCTCTATGCCTGTCTATGGAAGTGCTGCAGATCTTTTTTTTAAATGCATAAATTTTCTACGAAACCGATATGAACTTACAGCTGATATTTGCCTAACTTAAATATTTTATATCGATTAAAATATGTATCGATGATCCTCGATACCAGTTATTACAATGGTGAAATATTTATTTACATTTCATTCACTACTAACTTAACAAAGAGTAAATTCAAATTAATGTTTCTCTTGGCAACAACAGCAGCAAGCAAATAAACAAAAAGGAAAAAAAACTGTGCTTTTACAACAATTTTTAGCTTAATCAGATATTTAATTGCGCTGTCAGACACCTAAATATCTGTTCTAATCAAGCTTATTTAATCTATTAAATTTTTCAAATTAATTATTAGTTCTGACAAATTTAATTATACTTAAACGAAACATATAAGTATTTGTTATGATAAAAAACACTTCTAATAAGTCCTGATTTCAGATTTATTAATTCAAATGAACAGTTTGATTACTATTTGCCTGAGAACCGTACATCCATTTAGTACCATCTGGCCAAACAACGACACATTCATTATGTTTCTCTAAAAACACTTAAAATTCCAAAAAACTATTCTTTTCAAAGTTCGTAATATGGACTCTAGAAACATTCTTTATTATATTGCATAAAAATCTCGACTGTATACAATATAAAAAATACATTTTTTAATATATCAATTATATATATTTCAAAAAATAAAAATTATGCCTAAATTCTAAATATCGCCACAGATTTCCTCGAATAGAGTGCAAAGATTAATACAAAGTGTTCAAATCAGACGATAATTACATTCAATTAACAACAAATTGCAACAATTAAAATCTAGCCTTACCTCATTGTTCAACAGGGAAGTATTAATTACTGGAACGTCTATAATTAAAACTCATTCGAATCTAACCATGAAGAACTCCCTCCCCCCTGGATGTACCACGTTTTCGCTCTTTAACCCTAAGAAATTCGAAAGGGGGAGGAGACACCGCAGACTATGACTCAGACGCAATAAAACATTCTCTCGTGCTTGCTAGAAAAAACAAAAGACAAATTAAACAAGACTCTTTGTTGTTGAATAGGTAGCAAAAAGCAGCTGCCGAAAAAATTACCTCCCCCCCCTTGTTCTGCATGAAAGGGAAGGTATGGGGATGGGTAAGAATTACTAACTGCAATTGTTGGGGGCGGGCTAACGCGTGCTGCGAAACGACCGGCGTGATTTTCTTAAAGATTTTTTTTTCCCCACCCTTCCTCCTCTCCTTTATAAACAATTTTTATTCTAATTCTCTTTAGAGTTATAATTCTTTATTTATTTAGTTTTTTACCACATATCACGAGTAAGACGTGCGCCATGAATTTTGAGAAACAACAATGATCACGATTCAGAGGCGGTGTTTGATATTATCATCGTTTGGGTGCTCAAAGCCAATTTCATTGAGACGACAACGAAATCGTGCATAAGTTCCCATTCCAAAATCCTCAGGAATTCCGTTTATCAAAATGGCAACGGAAAAAAAATTCAGTCTCTTTTAATTACTGATCTTATAGAAGCTTGAATTACATGATAATTAATGATCAAATATTTCGCATAATGTGGTGGTGGGGGGGATTAGCGATAAAACTATAAAATTCACTTACGTATATGGAATACTTTAAAAGTTTCCCCACTTCCGGTCACGTACGATGACTTTACCGTCATCCTAAATATGACGTTTTTCACCCTTAGTTTTTAAATGACAGCATTTAAAGACTACAAAGTTACAACTCTTATCTTTTAACTACTGCAGAGAAATTGGTAATAGGCAAATTTTTATTAGTAGTCTAGTTGCCATTCAGAAGTATCAAAGTACTATTACACTGCTACATTCTAAAAACTATATTACAGATGCTATGAGGTTGCTAGAGGTTCATCGATTACAAATGTCAGTATTTGTCTTTCAGTTTAACCTTTAAAATCGCGATTCTCCTTACCACCACCATGCAAAACAGAAAATAATGAATATTGGGAGAAAATGCATATTTTTCAGAGTATTTCATATCCATTTCGCAATTTCATTCGGAAAAGTTAAGTTATAGCTATTTTTAATGTAAAAATAAAATAAAAGTATCAATTATTAAGAAAATAAATGTTATTGTTATGATTGCTTAGTTTGTTAAGCAACTCAGTTATAATTTGAAAGAAAAATTAAAGGTCCTATGCTATGTCACACATGAAATGTTTTAGAACTGCCTATACGCCTGTTTACTTGGAAGTTTTCAGGATGATAAATAATCTGATAGAGTAAAGTGATGCAAATTAACGACCGCCAAAACTGGAAAACTCTGCTGCGATATTTCTAACAACAAAACCGATTATTTTCTTTCTTGATTTCATGATTTTTTCTAAACCAAAAAGTGTAAACTTAATGAAATACGACAAGGGGAAAATAATAATTACAGTTATCATTTGCACTGTGATGAGAACATACAATATTAAAAGATACATTAAATATATATATAAAGATATTTTGCCGCATTTATGAGTAGTTAAAAAACTCCGATGTTTATAATTTACGACATGATTAAAAAAACAACAATTATCATACCTGATACTTTAAAACAGTTTCAAACTTTTCTTCAGACAGGGTAAGAAAAAACAAAACAAGTGCTGTCTGCGATGTAACAAGAATTCTACATTCAAATTGCTCATTACATATTCAGTCTAAAATATAATTTTCATAATTTCAAGTAGTTAAGGGTCGCCGTCGTCTTTACAATTCACATGCACAAAAGCGGAAGACCAAACCTCTTCCCCCCCCTCCAAAAAAAAAAACATTCTGCATCCAACGGACTGTGGCCTTGGTGGAGATACATCAAAACACCCACTTTTCAAGTTAGATGAAACATGCACGAATTTCTCACGCTAGAGTAAAATGCGCGGGATGTTAAAGAAAAGAAAACAAAAGAGTGGTTATTCGTATTAAAAATTCATGGGGTTCGGATTTAAGGAAGAGGATGGAAGAAAATGATAAGAAAATAGCTCAGAGGAAGTTTATACAAAAACATTACTACAACGTTAAAAAGAAACGTTGATGCCTTTACATTGAAAGTATTTCCCTTAGAATGGAGGGGGGGAATTTGAGGGAATTTCAAAGTTTCAGTGGGGGAATATGGTCAGTCTTTTTCTTAACCTGTTAAGCATTTAGTTTTAGAATATGAACACAAAAAATTTCATGTGATTTTAGTACCTACTAACATTTTTTTTTTCTTGTTCAATTCATAAAACACACTAAAAATGATTTAAATTTAAATAAATGTTTATGTATTTTCCAAGTTTGGGAAAGAAAAGGTTGATGGTCTAGCAACGGTGAAAGAGATGCGAAAAAGGTTAAAAACACTGATCTCGAAGCTAATGAAGTATGTTTTATTTATTCCATTTACCATAAGCTTACTATAAATTAAGCCTTATTTAAATATATATATATATATGCACAAATCAGTTTTGAATTGTACAGATTTCAGATTTATCTTTATTTTTTAACTAGCGGAAGTACCTGATGCCAGTTAAGTTAGATTGAGAGTAATGCATCTAACAAGAGAGAACGATACCGCTGTAATCCTTCTCTAATGCTGATGCAAAAAACACGATTCGTAGTCACGCATGTTTCAGTCTGATGCGATATAGAATACACATAAAAAATTTCGATAGAAAAATAAACTAATTCTCTCTCATTATATCAGTAACAATGGCACGCAGTTTTTAATGATTTTTGTGTTCCTAATTAAATGGTCGTAAAAGCTCAAGTTCCATTCAATATTTCACCTATATTCAATTTTAGTCGATTAAATGTGGCAAAAAATGGATCATACTTGATCAGAAATCAATAACGCGAACAAACAAACACACAAACAGACATTCTTTCTTATATGTATAGATTTTGTAACATTTACAAATTTTTTATTAACAAACTACGATTTGACAGCGAGCAGTAGCAAAACTTTTCGAAATAAAGCATTTTTATCTCAAACGCGCGAGACTGTTGCACTCGAAAAAAGCAATTGCAGCCGATTGCAATAAAAAAGGAGGTGCACAACTAGGTGTTGCAGCAGTCCCATATACAAAATTTCTGCGGCTAATCGTTTTTGAGTCATGCAAGAGACGTCTCGAAAATATCCCTTTAGAACCCCTTTTACAATCCGTTTTGGAAAAAAGTGTCCTTTGCTCTGGCTGGAAGAGATGTTTGGCAAAAAAATCGTCCAAATGAATTCGGGAACGGTCAATACAGATATTTCCATTGAAATATGATACCTGAAGTTTTTCGCAATTGCAACACTTTCTTTATTTCGCATAACGAGGTAAGGAGTATAGAAAATATTGGTAAATACCTAAATTTAAGGTAGTTTAAAGAATATAGAATAAGATAGAGTGTAATAAAGTAGAATAAGAATATTTTTTTATATTCATGAGTGAATTCCTATCCCCCGGTTGAAAACCCCTTTTGTAAGATTTCACTTTTTACTATCTAAAAAGTATCAAACTACTCTACTCTACAGATTTCTTCAAACTATAAAATACTTGTCGTAAAAAAAAAAAAAAAAAAAAAAAAAAAAAAAAAAAAAAAAAAAAAAAAAAAAAAAATTGAAGTTAAAAATACATTAGGTTTATTGACCACCATTCAGACCTGTTTGTGTCGTACGATCGGCAATCTGCTATAGATATTAAGATATAATAAAATAAAAATCCGTAGCTATTATAAAGCATTCTGTTAATGATATTATTAATGGCAAAAATATTTATGAAATAATCATTTTTTCGTAAAAACCTTTTTACAAAGAATATAATATTTTGTTATTAGTTCAAGGCAAATTAAAACTAGTCCCTTTAAAAAAGTCGATTAAAAGTTCTTTTAAGCTGTTTATCATTTCCTTCAAAAAAAATTAACGGTTCATTGCCTTCACTTAAATAAGCCAGCCCTAGTTTTAGGATAGATATACAATGACAATACAATTTAATTTTCAATTTTGAAATTAAACTGATCCTTAAACTCTGTAAACAGAATTTATTTTTTATTTTTGTATAGTTTTTAGTTTATCTTTAGCCTTTTTAGATATATATACATATATATTGCAATTGTATGTAATTTTTTGTACTATATGAGTGCGAAGAAGTGGCAAGTAGGCAAAAGAAATGACTTTAAAAGAAATGAGAGACTTTTAAAGTAAATTCT
This sequence comes from Stegodyphus mimosarum, assembly GCA_000611955.2. Lineage (NCBI taxonomy): Eukaryota > Metazoa > Arthropoda > Arachnida > Araneae > Eresidae > Stegodyphus > Stegodyphus mimosarum. The sequence continues at coordinate 79,383 of KK121166.1, forward strand.
TCTTGAAAAGAAAATTGAATTAATTAGTTTAAAGTCTCAGGGAATTCAATGGAACAAAACATGTTTTTCACCTCTCATTAATCAACTTGATTTAAGGCTCCAACACACTTTTCCCTTCTGTTTCTGTTTGAAGCGTTAAACAAAGGAGATTAAAACTTTTCTGTTTTTTATTATTTTGGTTTTAACATGCACAAATTACCGGCTTTTTTTATATTTTTCCCTCTTTGAAGTGAATATTTTTTTATTACAGTTTTGTAATTTTCTTTAATTTGCGTTTCACCAGTTTATTTTGTTATACGGAGAAAACAGGATTGAGCTCCAAATATTTAACACGGCATTTTCTTTTTCGTTCCGATTTTCGAGATTTAGATTTATTACTTTCAAATCTTGCAGCACATTACACAAATCTGTGTCTAGGTTTTCTTTTCTTTTCCTTTTTGTTTTTTAAACTCCTCAAAAATGTTTGATTAAAAAAAGATATAGTTTACAGAAGCTGATTCCTTTCCAAAGATATTTGCAAAATATGTTACCTTATAGTTATTAATTATTCAAATTAGTACAATAAATACATTTTGGAGGCAAAAGCTAGGTTTTTTACAATATTTCAGAAGAAATGAATTTAATTTAATGCAACTTTACGCTATAACAATTTTTTTTATTTTATTTATTTATTTATTTTTTTTAAAAAAGGGGAATAATTAATCTCTTTTTTTTCCGTAGCTATATCTATATATACATCATAAGTTTTATATATATTTTAAATTATTTATAGCTAATAAATACTTGACATGTATCGTTGTGGTTAAAAATAACTTTCATTGCTATCAAGCTCAATATAACAATATGAGAGAAAACCACCCACATAAAATCAATCACATCACTATCAACGGCACGCAATTAAACGCAACACATACCAAAATTAATTAACGCTCATATCACTTAGTGTATCTCTTACACAGCCACTCAACAATCTCCTCGTCATTTCTCAAAAATTTACACAAGAACCTAAGCTAAAAAATAAAAAAAGAAATAAAATTCGCGACTGAGTATAATAATTGGCAAACGATCTATAGAACTAGGCACCCCAACCAACTTATAGGAAAGGAGAAAAGGTAGCCCTTTTCTTATCTCTCAGCTAAACCACTCCCTCCCCCCACCGGCTGGGTGGGGAGGTGTCCTGAAGGAGGGGGGAAGGCAGGATCTAGAGGAGGCCAGATGGCTGGCGGAGTAGCGTCTTTGTTCAGAGATCGCGTTCCCACGGTTGGTTCCAGGCCTGTCTTGCCTTGGAGCGGCTTGCAGCACACACGAAGCAAGTCACGCTACAAGTTGTGGGCCTCAATGGTTGGAGAGTTTTTTCTCCGTACGCGCAAGAATTGGCTAAGGAGGGGGTGTCCAAAAAATTGAGCAAATGATAAATAATTGATAGGAATGCAGAGGGTTGGTTATAATATATGTATAGGAATGTGGTAAAGGTTCTGCATAAAATCATTTTGAAAAGTATTTAAGTTAAACAATAAGCAATGGTACGTTTCCTCATAATTTCACAAGTAAACTGCAACGAAATTAGAACTTTTTTTTAACCTTACATACTTTATTTTGAAAATTTATAACACTTAGCATATTCACAGCTCGCAATAAACGAAATGAATACAGTATCCGAGAAAACGTTACAGAATTTACATGATTTCTAAATGCATTTAAGTTTTCACAATGGCATTCGATCAAAGAAAATAATTTACCGTCGGTTGTTAATACTGACATATGAATTCCTGATTTGCAATTATTAAAAACGAATCGGTCTTTCTTTGAATTTTAATTTACCTATTTTAAATACCTGCCACTCATATCTACATTATGTATGAGAAACACAGCCCATTCGGATAGGTGTCTTCCTTTTCCCGCGATTCCTGCTTCCGCGGTAGTCAAAAACGTTCCTGTTTCCATGAAATCATCAATCTTCATTAACCCTTTCCCAAAGGGCTTACACAGTGGGAGGCCGAGTGGACCTTGGGCTCTCCCGAAATATAGGAAAGCAAAAAATTTCTGTATTTAAAAAGAATTTTTAAAAGAAATAATGGAAAGGTACTTACGACCTCAGATCTTTGCATGAATGAAGCTAATACTGTATTTAAAAGAAGAGAGAGAGAGATGTTCAAACTTTGCAATGATTTTGGCAATGAATGAACTAAAAGATTGTTTCCTAAACTAAAAAGCAATATTCTTCCAAAATTCTGCATACAGGTGAGTTATAATAACATTTTCTACAATAAATATTCTTTCTAAAACGACGACTTCTTCGATCTTAATTGCGCTTTTATTTCTTTCATTTATGCAAATCCAATAAACTACATTTTCCTTACTTTTATTCTGAATTCGATACTGATATCCTTTATAAAGGGCTAAAGGTTTCCCCCCCCTTAGTTCCGATAATGTCTAAAACATCCCTATTGATTAACATAAGATGTGAAAATAACAGCTAATATTGTAGCAGAATTAGAAATGAAATGAAACTAAAGATTTCGAGAGGAGCCTAAACTAAGACACGTCTTCAATCTAACGAAGACTGTACTTTCCGATTTCGCGGGAACAGGAAGAATTTTGGAAAACGTGGAAGAGGAATCGCGGAAACAGAATTAATTCATTCGGATAAAAATCCGAATATTTCTCTTTTCTCTTCTTTGCGAGCCAAATATGTATTTATTTTACAGAAAGGTGCGGAAATTTCATTTTAAAGCATATTGTATTTAAAGAGTAAAATATTTTTATTCCTGTAAAATCAAAAAACAACCGATTTTGTCAAAAAATTAAGAGATTAAATTATTTATTAATTGCCAAATGCACGTACCCTTTTCTATTCCCATTAAAAGAAACATAATTTGTCATTTACTTATGTAGAACCTAAAACTTAATCTAAAATACGGTTTTAATTTTTACTCTGCTAAAATCAAAATAAAGCATTTAGTTTGATTTTTATCACAGTCCTAGATACGTTTCCTCTAGCTTTAGAAAAGGAATACAGAGTGGTCATAAAAACTTCCCTGATATATGAAACACTAGTGGCCTATCCGCTCAACCAATCGAAATGAAATTTCAGATATTGTTATCCGAAAATACGCCCTCGAGATTGTGATGATTTAAAAAAATAATTAATAGTAAATAAATTTATTACATTATTTACCTACAGCAGTTTTCCAATATCCTGAAAAACATATTGCACTATAGCAATTTTTTAATAGTTTTAATACAAGGAATAAAAATTAGTAAGAAGCGTAAAAAAACTTGTCCTAAAAGGGAGAAGACAAGATTCGAACAATCGAAGTTCGGGATATTGAATGTCCGGATAACTGAGACTGCACATTCAGGTATTCGGTATCGAACATTTTATTTCACATTCGGGAGTTCCTTCTTGAGAGGCGTAAAACACCTTTTTTCGAAAATGACCTCTTGGAGGAGGAGTAAGACGCTTGAAGTCAAGAAGGTCAAGTTTGCACAACATCCAACGTTGATGCAACCAACAGCAGTTGCGAGAGCCGTTGTGGAGATTTTAAAGGTCGCAGAATTTTGCGTCGTAAGTCAACAATTAGAAATACAAACATAAATCCTCAGGGTTAAATTATCCGTACTTTGGAAGCACGTTGCCAATGTTCCGCTACAGCTACCAACGTAAGAACGGAGCAAAAACGGAGAACTTCTGAAGCAAGAACGGAGGTTAAAAATCTACAGTAAACATCCCACAGTGAATTACGTTATTTTACAACTGTGACAGGTCTTCGTAAATATAACATATACAACCTAACATCCATTAATGCACAGTTCTTGAATCCCTGAACCCTCGAAATAGGAAAACAGTGCACAAACATTTTGGAAACACTTCCTAGTAACGGATAAAATACGTAATCCCCAAGCGTTACCGCAAACGTGTCGTTCGACTGTGTATACATCTAGATATATTGTATTTACTTATTCTAGTGCAAGTATGTAGTTTCTATCCAAAATGAAACTTGCTGCATAAATTGAAGTGATATTGTTTTTCATTTGAAAACAATGAATGGGTTGGGTTGGGTTATTCAATTATGGCAAAGCACACGAGGGCTATCTGCCTAAAGGGAGGGATGCCTTCGTGGAGGACTTTCTAAGGGAAACTGGCTCGTATACACGAAAACAATGAATGATCTGCGTTTCATTCTATCATTAGAAATATATTGTTACGTGTGTACGGGTTCGTAATGAATTGAATGCACATGGAACCGACGATAACTTGATAAAATTTATTTTCCCAAAAAGAACACTTTACAGATCTGGAACTTTTCTCAAAAGTGCTTATACAGTTCTTCTCAGTGTACTTCAAACTACTAAGAACGTTAAACACAACGCAATGCAAGGCGAATCTAAAGAGCGAAGTTCACATGGAGATCTCTCAATGTTCCGAACTCAACTCTGAACTAAAAACTGAGAGCTGGTGTTTTCTCCGCTCTTATATATAGTTTTCCCTCAGTCGCCGAGAAATTTCCAGTGCCTTCGATTTCTCGAAATTGTTGGATAGCATACACAGTTACAGTTACATATGCCCGGATATGGTTACAGGTGTATAGTGATAGAACCAGTTACAGTTACACAGAACCAGACCAAAAGGTAGTCAAATTTGATGACAAAAATTAATAGCCGCGAATCATCGTCAGTTGCCGGCTAGTTAAATGGACTTGCCCCTGTAACCTTATTTTTCCGGAAGCTTCACTCTCTTGAAATCTTTCATGTTATATTATACAAGAAATACTACAATTTTACGTATAATTTCACTAAAATTGTCTACATATATGGAAAATTCATAACAATATGATGGGTATTCCAATTAAGACAGTATGGGCAGTACGGCATTCAGGGTCTTATGCCCATTTTCCTTTTTTTTTTAACCAGACAAAGACTGGATTTGGGAAAATTACAGAGGTTACTAATTTGGGAATCTCCCTAAAATAAGAGGTTCTAGGTTCACATCCAGGCAATAGTTAAGCCTTGCATGAGACACTTTTAAAAAATATTAATTTCATCGGTTCATATTTTTTTTTATTTTCAGATAAAGTGGTCATACTCTCTTGATTGTTTATTTGAAAGAAATAATATACTAAAAGCCCTCGTTTTGATGCTTGAGGAGGGGGTTACTAAGAAAATTACGTTTTTCTTTGCTTATTATTTTTTATGCAAGTGTTTATCGTTGTTTATAGTATACAAAAATAAAGTCAAATATACCCCCAAATTCGGCATAATACTCATCTGACGGTTGTCTAACCAATGTATATAACAGATGTATGCAAAAAGTATATCTGTCTGACTGGATAAGATTGGTGAAAGCTGGTAGTTTAGCCTGAGTTCAGATTTCTCGCAGCAAACTCGGTGTATGACATTTCCATGATTTTTCCCGTATATGAAGCAAATATAAGACAGTTTCCCTTCTAAAGTGCTCCATAAAAGCAACCTTTCCTTAAAGACAGATAGCCTATCCGACTTTTATCATGATGGACTAATCAAACCAGATCTCGTCTTGATTTTCACACTACATTTTATCTTAAGACGACTATATCATATGAATTAGGAGTGTTATGCTTTTTACTCAATGAAAGTTTTACTTTTTCAAAGCACGATTTGTTTAACTTTTTATGCTAAAATGTCTAAGTTGCTTGGTTTAGAATTAAATTAAAATCGCAAAACTGAAATTATTAAGATAGATTTCATAGTGAAAAATATCCCGTTGTTTAGCCATTAGTTCCTTTTAGTCAAAAATATGGGCAATGAACTACAATCAGTTAACAGCTAATTAACAAAAATTGTATTACTTTTACCCTGAAAACAATTTTACTTTTATTAAAGCATAAATATAGGGATGAAAATTATCATTAGACATTAACTTTTATAAACGGTATTGAGTTTTTGAAAAAAATTGGCATTGATTAGAACCATAGAACAAAAATTGAGGGCTCATAATTATCTCAAGTGTTCATACTTAATTTATACAAATATATTTTAATAGAAAAATGATACGAAGTATGCTATTTCTCTTTCTTAATCCCCCCCAATGTAAAATTACTTTCCAGAGCATTATTAAAGAGTAAATAACATTTATATTATAATATTTATTTATTTATATTTTTTATATAAGTTAAGGTTAATAATATTATAATTAACTAAGCGTTATAGAATGCAATTTCTGCATCCGAGCACTAAGTGAGTAAACCTACAATAATTCCATCGCTGCGAACGATTCTCCCCTTCCGAAAAACTGTTGCCCAAGAAATGGCGAGAGTGAGAAGTCACGCAAGAATTTAAGGACAACATCACGAAAACGTTAATCGCCGAGTTACATTAGTACCTCAAGGTGAATACGGATCTGATCACCAGTTTTACTTTTTTACATCATGGGTCTGCTCATCAGCGAAACAACACGATCTTCAGCATCCCTTCCCGCACGCTTTTTTCGCAGGTGTTCCATGAAATTCTTTCCTCCATCATTTTTCTTTCCGCTGATGGCCTTAACATTGCATATTGTTCCTTTCATTACTTCATTTTTCCCCCCTCCCTGCAAGTGATTCTACCTTTTATAGAAATGTTTAACTTGCAGACGATCGTAACTTTTCTTTGATTCAAATAACGTTGTTAATGACGATATATTAAAATGCTATTCTCATTATGTTTTATACTAACAAGAACAAAACAATACCACACTGTGATTCTGACGCTAAATGAACTTCTGTGTTTCACCGTATTAAAATTCGGTTTGTTATTCGGTTATCTACACATTTCAACAAGGTAATCAGAAATTTAGAACATTACCAACATAAAAAGAGGTTAAAAAGTGGAAAAGAAACAGTATTACAGCAACGGGAAATGCATAAAATTCCATTTTCACTTTATTTTTAACTACGCCAAAACACGAAACACTGATATTCTAAGAGATTTTCTTTTCAACTTCTTAAATTAAAAAAAAAAAAAAAAAATTACGAAGCACATTCTGTTAGATTCTGCTTAATGGCGCATGCTAATTTTTCCAAATGATAACCAGTCAAAAAGAGTATTATTTTTAGTACATTCAATACTAAATAGGCATATCCGTAATAAGTACTCGTTCCCCAAGATGTGTTAGTTGTGATAGAGAAAGAAAACTTGTAATAGCAATGTCTGAGTTGAGTTAATACTCGCAGCTGCTGCAAAAACGAACCCTGAAGCAGTAGCGATAGGGGGAGGGGCATGTGCTGTTTGTTCTGAAGCTTGATTGGCAATGGACTGTCATGAATAGCTTCTCTTCTTTATCTTCAAAGATCATGTTGCCAAATAAAAAATGGTAGAGATAATAATTCCGCCAAGCGTCAATATACGAAAGAGAAATGACCAGAATGATGTTCCCTTTCCACTTTTTGATCAAGAAAATATTTTCTAATGTCAATGACTGATTGCATATTATTTGAAATTTCCAAATGTTGTTATAAGCAAGTAATATTTTCCAAAACTAGCAATTTAATGTAAAAAAATTTCTTTTCCCTTTTTTTCAGTCAAAATAAAGGTTTAATTCAGAACAGACATCTTAAGTTCTTTTCACTAACATGATACTGACACGCAGGAAATTTGATTTCAATTTTTAAAAAAATGGTACCGGTTAAAATCCTTTTATTATGTTCTTAACTGATTGCAAAAGTGAAAACAATTGAATCATTGTAAAGTTGGATATCTTTTGAAGAACTTGTTGAATTACACAGGGAGAGCTCGTTTTTCAAGAATCGAACTCAAGTATAAACTAAACTATCAGAGTTTGAAACTTTGTCAATGTTTTGCGTTTGGTAAGTTATGAATATAAGACGTTAAAGAATAAAATAAGTAAAAAGATGTAAAAATAAAATATGGTCACATAAATAAGTAATGAAATCTATTTCTATTAAAATTTCTGTTAAATTAACAGCATATTTTCAAGGAAGAGGACATAGCATAGCAATTTCAAAGAGATTTTACAAGCTTCCGCACTCAGTTGCAATAAATGTCTTATAGCTCACTGTATATTTAGAGAATGAATAAATAGAATTCACTGAACGGAAGATGATAACGATATGTACGATCCAACCTTCAGTCAACGACCGATTCCAAACTTCTGTGTTTTTCAATCAAAAAATTATGAAAAGTCTTGCATCAGCTATTCAATTTAAATGGACCAGGAGTTATGAAAATACGATATTTTGCGTGACTTTTTTTCGCATATCATAACTATAAATTTGACCGCCACAGAAAGCATTCCGGGGAAGGTGTTGAGGAAACTGAAATTTTATTAAATCGGTACTTCCCCGCCCTATGGGATGGCAATCATTCCCCTTTTCCAGTTCGTTAATAAACGTAATTTATTCAATATCTTTTAAAACGGAACTTTATGATTATTGTTCCAAGAATGCAAAATTATGCAATATATGCATGCAATGTTGTTGTTATAATTTACAGTTTTACAATTTTAGAATATTTACATTACATGAAATCACAAGTCTCTCTCTCTCTCTCTCTAAAGCCATTTAATTTTGCATAACTTGATCGTCCATCCGAATATGGGCACCTTAAAGCCCAAATTTGAAATTTGGTATTTGTTTTATTATCTATATCATACTTTGTAAAATTAAAAAAAAATTTTGATTAACAAAAAACTCAACGATTTCAAAGTGAGCAATGGCAACACCATACGGAAATATATAATCTCCAGCACGCAAGACTGTGTATCGGAAATTCTACAGATATGCTCTTTTGAAATATTTCGTGATATTGTTGTTGAATTAAATTTTATGGTTTAAGTGCGAAGAACATGATATTTAATAAATAAAGATAACACACAAAACGTTAAATGCCCTTTTGCGCGTAATACAAAATCTAAAAGCTTTAACATTTTTTACTTTTTATTTATTTATTTATTTATTCCTTTTAACATTGAAAATGTTATTTCAGTACACGCAGACACTGGAAATCAGGTTAAAAAGTAAGAGCTTTCAGTCCTAGAGCAGGTGATGTATTCGAAAGAGCTAATCTTCATACCCTCCGCTTCTCCCCTTTCTTTCATCACCTGTTCAAACAGGTAGTCACTCTAAGAAATCTGTTGCTTCTGATGATCAGGGGAAAAAAAGAGGGGAATAATAAAAACGCGACTTAGAGTAAAACGGAAGGAAGAAAACTCAAAGGCAAGGAAATTATACTCTGCTCTCTTTTTGCGTATGTATGGGAGAAATTTGTATAAAAATATAGCCTTTTACTTCACTTTATTAACCCTCAACACTAACAGCTGAATTTAAGGGTTGCTATAGATTAACAACTGCTTACTCGAAATCCAAAAATATATGCATAAATACGAACTTTTGAAAAATGTTCCCGAATTCATAAAAAAGATAGCTATAGACAAGTAAACGAAAAATTACATAATGAAATGAAAAATATAATATTTCGGGAAATTATTGTCATAAAATTTATCACTATTTTTTAAAACTTAAATTCTGCAATGATTAAAACAATATCCTTTCAACAGAATAACATATGTTTTTTATTTTTTCAACTCAGCCAAAATGAAAAAAGTCGGTTAAGCCTATTTTAAAACAAATGAATCAACTAATAAATTTATTCACAAGTGGCAAAATTCAAGCTTTGAAACTAGCAAAAGTTAATGACGAAAAATTAATTACACTAACTTGTACTAGTCCCTTATAATGAAAGTTATATTTCAGTGTTGGTGAGTTCAATCATTCAAAACGAAAATTTGGAAATTTAATTTTCGAAATATACGGCTGATTGTTCATCTAAACTTCTCTAGGGTTGAAACAAGAGATATCTGTTGTTAACCAGACATTTAGAATTATGAACAAACTAGTTTATAAAATTATGTGGTTGTCTGGAGCACCAGTTGCGAATTATTGCATACATTTTGAAATTTGTATGCAGTTTTTACAAAAAAGCTTGCAAATTTGTACAGAACGATCGACTGTAAAATGGTCAAAATATGTCTTCAAAACATTAACATGATAGTTTTCAGAAACTTTCATGCTTCTTATAATAAACAAAATAAAAAAATGAATTATTTTTAATAATAAGGCTCAACATTTTTATTTTCTTCTTTAAATACACTTTGAGTGAGAATTTCAAAAAGCAATATCGAGGCATTTCATTTTCATTGTGGTAAAGCTAATAAAAATCCAGCTTAACTGATTAGATGAAGTTAGTGCTTATGCTACGAATGTCAATGAACGATCGCCTAACGGTCGTGAATTTGTTCGATCTGACGTCACTGGGATACATACAGAACACCGAATAACACCTGCTCTCAGCATTTCATGGCGACATATTTCAAGGGTTACTATAATAACGTCAACAGACAATTCTATGTTTGTGATGCCTTCAAGATGACTTTTAATTCGCGTAGTAGAATTCAATCATGATTGTACATTATAAAATCAGTACCTTAAAATTCACGTACACAAAATGGCAAAACCGTTTGTTCAGTTCTCAACAAAAATAATGCAAACTAACACAGCTATCCGTAAGATTTAAATACGTATTCTGAATATAAGTTATATATAAAAACATTCTTAGTTCTTTTTTTTTTTCAATAATACATTGAGCATTAGAAAACTAGGCATCAGATAACTATCAATATGGAAATGAAATCATTTAACAAAATAATTTCAGTGTTCAGGGTAGAAGATTATGAAATACAATATAAATGTCAATTTTCTTTAACTAATAAAATTAATAAAATAAATTAATAAATTTAATTAATAAAATAAATCCGTTCACGGAGCAAAATTTTTACACACTGATATAGAGCAATTTGTTCAGGGAACCCTTTGTTCTTATTATAGCTTAAAAATAATAGTTTAAATTATAAATTACAGCTTATAAGCCATAATTTATATAATTAACTAAATTACAGCTTAAAAAACAAAATTCATTGCATAGTACTTTTCAATAACTGTTCAGTAACATTGGAAAATATAAACGAAACCACAAGAGCCATTTTTTTATGGTAGTTGTTACAGCATTTCATGCATTTAATTGAAAGGAAAATTTTGTTTTAAGCAGCAGCAATTTATTTAGGCTATTTCGACGTATTTTAAAAAAGGAAAGTTTCTTCGCAGTTAGCTTTTACTGCCAGCGATTAATAATAATTACTGCATGATAGAAGTAGTTGGATTATTCTGTTTCCTCTTTATTATAGTTTATTTTCATAAGTTAGAGAAAAATAATTCATTCATTGCATGTTTTGAAAATTCGAATTTTTAAAGTTTGCTACTTATATCTTGTCAGGCATTAACTAATTTTTAAAATTAATTTCAACATTTAATTTGTAATTTCCAAAAATTAATAATTTTGATATAAAACTTAGATTACTCAGCAATTTTTTTTCATGCAATCTTTTGATTATATAATGCATTTCGCAATAATATAAATAAAATAAATTTTACTGAGTAAAGAGTTAGGAACATTTTTGAAAAAGCGATAACCCACGCCAAAAGGCAGGAATAGAAAAAATTAGGTTCAGAAAAACCGTTATACTCCAACAATAGAGATCGGAGTCACGTGATCGGCAACGGAATCGTTTGATGCGAGCCGGCAGATGGGCCTGAAAGAGCGATTTAAAAGCCCCGCATGAGAAGCAGACGACAGAATAAATACGAATTCCCCGACTGGCCTCCATGTGCGAAATTAAAGAGCAGCTCTTTAAATTCTCGATTTAACACTTTGACGAATGCCCAGAAACTGCCCAACTGTCTTTAAAACTGTATGCATTTTATTAATCAAACGTTTAGCGTGGGCCAAATGCTTTAACAATTTGTTCAATTTTCAGTTTTATTGCATATAACATCTACTGCAATACAGTAAACAGATACATTTAAATCCATAATTTTAGTTCAAAATATCAGTAAACATTGTATCCACTATTAAACCTAGTTACAACAAATGATATTCTACGCAATATAAATTTAATTAAAAAAAATGCAGGAAGATTTTTTTTTACGCATTGAAACAACACAGAAATTAAAATTAATTATTTTTTTTTCGAACAATAGCCAAATTTGGAAAACAAATAAAAAAATATGTAACCAGACTTTAACTAACTCAAAAAATATTCCTGTTTATGGCATACCAATCAAAGTCTAACACGTATAAATAACTCTTCGAAGCCAAAATATTGCCTGAGTTTGTGTTTACAAAATTCGATGAAAAATTTACATCGAAAGATGCCATTTCATTTCAAGACAGAATTATAAAAACAAAAATTTTTGTTTGGTTGCCATTTTTAAAAACTTATTAAACTGTTGCAGAATTCTAAAAATAAAAATTGCTTTTTTTTCGGTTGCCATTCCGAAAAAATTTTTAAAAGGGGAAAACGATTAACTCCAAATATTTTAATTCTCCGTGCATGTTATTGTTCGCATGTAAATTCAGCCACCATACATATATTCCTTCTCATTCTCAAATTCTGCTATGAAACTTGTGAAAAAAACATGCATCAGTTCAAGACTCTTTAATATCCACGCTCATTTAAGCAACAAATAACGCGATAAATTCTCGAAGAGTATCTAAAAAAGAAGTAACAAAAACAGAATAATTTATAACACTTACTTGCAATATGATTCACCTCTAGGATTAGAAACACAGGACGCACCGTTTTTGCATGGATTTGGAGAACATGAGACCAGACCTGTAAAGAGAGATATTGTAGTTAAATAATTATTGGCAAATGTTTAATTTAGCAAAGAATACTGTGAATTCGATGAAACACACAGAGGATATTATTTCTTCTTCTTTAAAAATGTACATTAAATAAAACCCAACTTGTTGCATATTTTCTAATAACGTATTGATTTTGAAGAGTTAAATATTGTGATATTTATACAACCTTAGATTATCAAAAATATTTCAAAACTGAAAATATTACAAAAGATCAAATCGTTTGGAAATCTAGCACTCTCTTGTACTTTATCGAAATTTTAAAAAATAATGAGGATAATTTGTACGTATTAATGTCACATATTCCAGAATTTGTATGTATTAACGTCCAGGGCTTGATAAGGAGTTAGAAATTTTGAGTATTATTTTTTGGTCTTCTAAAGTTACTTTAATTTGTTGCATACTTCGCTTGCACTGATATTTGTTACTTTATCTAAGACAGTTTTCTCTCCTTAAATTGATATATTTTTTTTTTTTTTGCATTTTAAACCGACGTGTTACTAATATGCTACAAAAAACTAAATATGTTTAGAAAAGATTTCTGGTTGCAAAACGACAAAGTTTTGGTGGTTTTCAATTTCATATTTTATATGTCAGTCTAATCGACAGCTGTTGCAAATCAAAACAGAAATCATTATGTAAGTAATATAGCATCTCTTTCTTTCCATAAAATTAAATTTCGAATTAATGGGTAATTTGAAAGATCAATTTAATTTTTTTTTAAATTATTAGCCCAAAAGGGCATTAGTTCATTAGGGCTATTAGTTTCGAAACGACGTTTAGAGTCGAATAACTATAAATGTCCGTTTCCCTTTTCAAATTGTTGCCACCAAATATTATCATCCTGTATTACATTTAAAGAAATTAAATAATGAAGCATCTTCATAAATATATGTGTGTTTTTCGCATTGTGAAAAAACAACGGTATCTAGGGCCATCCAATTTTGAATATCGTAGTCCTGCACCCGAATATGGGCACCTGGAAGCCCGAATTTTGGAATTTGTTTTATTGTTTATTTCATATTTTGTTAAACTTTTAAAACGAATTTTTGATTAACCAACTCAACAATTTTAAAGAAAGCAATGGCAACACTGTACGTACAAAAAAAATTATCTCCAGCGTGCGAGTTTGTCTAACGGAAATTCTAGAGACATGCTGTTTTTAAATATTATTAGCCCAAATGCTCTCGAAACATGTATGTGTGTGTAAATGGGGGAAACGCCCCCTTTGCACATAATATAAATCTGAAAGCTTCCAGATTTTTTGTCTTATCTAGCTTTTATTGTTCGCTCATGGTGTTTGTCACTATGGTCAAACGTTTGCCATCAGTTTTTAAACTTTTTCTTGATAACCAAATTATGTGAAGTTCTTAAAGTAATTTCGACTTTTTGGAGAATTTTCGGTATCGCAGGATATTTTCAACCATTTTACTAAAACAGAATTGTTAGAAAGAAAAAAGCGACTTTTCATTCATTATTGATTTAGACTGAAAACATAAAAAAATGGTAAAAAAAAACGCTTTTATAAAATAAACTTATTTAAAACTCATAAAGTAATTAATGAACAAAAAAAATAATTTAAACCAATTTTTTTAATTTATTTTATGATGGTTTGAAAATCACGTGTCATCAAAGTTTGACTACTAACAACTAAACAACATATAAAAATTATTGTGAATAAAAAAACACTTTTTATGAGAATGAATTTTTTTTGTTGTTGCCAAAAAATAAAAATGTTTTAAAAGCAAAAAATAAAATAAATAAACAAATCACTTTTTTAAAAAAAATTAGCAGGAAGTTTACAGAAAAATTTTTGTCACCCACTGTGCGAAAATCATCGCTCGAACAAACTTCTCCCTTCTAATTCAACAGGTTGTGAAGCTGAAAATAGAACTCTCGCAGAAAACTAATTTTAGGTGCTCACAGATGACGAAAATTCCACTTACAAGCAACAAGTTTCCCTGCAGACTGCATGACAGACTGGTCTAAGCTTTCAAGAACGCTTAAAATTGAGAAATCGTGAGATCGAGAATTAAAGCATAGCTATGATAAAAAGAGTTTTTGTGACCAGCTGCACATGTTAATCTATTTTTTTTTTCATCCTCCGTATCGTTTGCTATTTTCCAATGTAAAGTTTTTTTACTTAACTTTTTTTTAAATTTATTTTTGTTTAAAGAACAAACATAAAGATACACATGGTTAAGCGCGTCCTTTCTTCCGTTAACCATAACCATGAACATGCAAGCAAGCATGTGCCAGAAATACGTGAGAAGAGGCTCCGCAGCTTGGATTCTTCTTTTAAATGTTTTTGTGGAAATATGCACAAGATCAATAAATCATCGATCGAAAGCTTTTCTATCAGCACACGATCGGCATGTGGATGGGAGTGGTCTAAACGGAGCGGGCCGCTTGGAAACTGCCATCACCCCTTTCAAGTTATCCGTCTTTCGCCAAGGAAGATCGGAGACCATTATTCATTAAAAAGGTCATCGGCCATTTCACGGGCCTTTACGAATAAATGTCTCATACTTCCCTAGGGGACCTCGAAAAAATTTAAAGTGAAATCAAGAAACGAATGCTTGCTCTGGCACAGTAAATGAAAAGGCAGATAGCAAATTTCATTTACAAAACAGAACTTTACAAGGAAGGTTAGAACGCGTAACCAAAAGATTGCAAGAATGGAGTTACCTTATTAGACCCCTCGGCTATTCGTTCGCTAGTTCACCAAAGGCGTGGTTGCTATTGGATAAAGATACAAAGGTGCCGGCACCCTTATGGAGCTCGTTGTCGTAAAGAAACCAACATTCAAGGCTGCCGGAACGCTCGATTGAATGTCTTAATCTTTCGAAGTCACCACCTTCCACAAAGATATCGGCACATCTTTTAAAGGTGACAATCGCTTGCCAGGAGCAAGGGAATCCTGACATAAACGTGCAAATGTGAAGGCGCCCTTATAAAGTACGGTATCATGAAGAAAGAAACCCTTATCACTGCTGCCAAGACACCCATGTAAGATCTTAATCTCAATGAACATCTGCTTACTTACATAAAGGTGTCGGCATCTTTGGGTCGAGGGACATGCAAATGGACATCCCTTTATGAATGGAGCAAAGAATTAGATCTAACAATTATAAATTTGTGACGAGCTACCGACGACAGGGTTTAGACAATGCATAATTATGGTTTTTTTTTTTTTTTTTTTTTTTAAAAATATTTTGGTTTTTTTTTTTTTTTTTTTTTTTTCCTAACTACTGAAAAAGACATTTCTTTAACCATTCTTCTAGTTAAAGAATGTTCCGCTTGAATTCTGTCAGATGTGATTTTTTTAGAACTGACAGACAGCGAATGAAAGAGGGCAGCACTTCCTGTAACTGAATATTAACTAGAAGAACTTTGTAAGGAATAATAAATACTTCATTAAAACTTCTTAAGCGACTACTACTTGAAGATAAAAGTAAAAAATTTAGGAACTGTCTGACTGCATATGCCACAACGACCCAATTTTAGTGCAATATTTTCTCCTTAAAATGCTTTTTAAAAATCATGCTAATCTTATGAAAAACCTAAAATTTAGAAGCAATTATTATTTACGCCTTTAACAAAAAAGAAACCTTATTTGTATACTCCGTTGCTTCAAAATATTGTATTAGGACAACTGAATATCTTTCTTGTTGAACCATTTTGAAACATTTAGCTTTTTATATTTTTATATTTTCGTTTATGCAAGGCCTTACATACAAGTCTATTAAGAGCTGCTCGACTTTCTAATGATCATGAGCTTATCTTTTTTTCGTACGAAAAACGTTCGCAGGTTTATCGGTATTCAGGAAATATACTAACTTATAAAATAATAATAATTATATAATAGATGGATGGTTCGTGATCGACTCAAAAGCAAGCCGCGATTGATGAACTGACGAGTTCTCAGTCTAAAAAAACACTTAAGCTGATTGAAAAGTCTATTTTTAAAATTATATTCAGAACCGGATAATCCTACAGACCCTCAAAGTAAAGTCTCCTTCATACCGAATTACATGCTTTACGACTTCTTCAAGAACATGAGACAACCTGTCTGATAATATCCTTCTAGCACTGCTTTATCTCTTTCTCATCAGGAAGAGGATCTCCGTTGTCTTCGTAATGTCCAAAATGTCAGAAATGGCGCTAAGTGCAGGCTATATATGCCAAGATGGGCTATATGGTAGAGTATATTCTAGTTCGGTTCCATCGATTTCATACCGTTCTGCCAATATCACAACAGCAACAAAAGATCAGCATTGTCCAGTAAGAGGAAACATTCACTGCAAGACTTTAAGTTGCTGGTTTCTTGAGCAAATGCGGTTTTTTCTTTCTTATGTCTTCATGCATATTAGTCTTCAGGATGTTTGCCTACATTAAGCATCCGCTTAACCTTGTATTGGCGTTGTTGACATTTGTAACCACAACTCATGGCATGTCAGAACATATTTTGTCCACCATTCCCGTGTTAGCTTCTTTGAAGAGCTAAGCAGCTAAGAAAAAGTGTTTTACCACCTCTTGCATGCCTTACACAAAACACACTAGGTGTTTTCCGTCGCTGAAATCAAATACTGCAAGATACTGTTCAAATACTGTTCAAGATCAAATGCTGTTCTCCATTCTGCAGGTTCATCAAGAAAACTTAAATGAGGCTTGCCAGTATCGAGAAAAAGAAATAGAAGCAATTTAAAAAATTTGTAATCAGGCTTGATATTAAGTGGTGTCTCAGAATGTCTCTTCAATACCCCAAAAGAAAAAAGATCTTAAGATTTCAAATAATTCCTAAAATTTCTTTCTGTGTAATTATTACGCCTTCATATTCTTTATCAGTGTTCCAAAATATATTGACAAAGAAAGGGGTTATTATAAATACATAGGAAACTTGTATAACTGATGTAAAAAATGAACACCAACTTCGGGTTCAAAAATTAACAAAATTCAATCTAAATGTATTACTATTAAATTTAAACGCAAAACTCGCTGATTTTTGAGACAGAAATTGATGTATTCTTTTTTAAAAAAAATTGAACTTTGAACTATTCTGGAATCGATGACAAATTAATATTAAAATTCTTCCATATTTTAACATAATATTTTAACACATATTTTAACATGCTATCAGGTTTCTATTACTTTGACCTTATGATTTGTCGGCATCTTTAATAGAAAAATGATAATTAATTAAATATAAAGTTATTAACCTATGCTTAAAGAAATTCAAATAGCTGGGTGAGAGAAAAGGAATTGACGCCCATAGCCACCTGATTTATGTAAGATGAGAGACTTAAAGAAATAATTAATTTCTTCAGTTTCTCTACACACACACACACACACACCAAAAAAAAAAAACTGATGTGGACTGAGATGACCTCCATGTGGCATTTACACATGCCTATTAATTATGTATTTCTCATTCAATCAATTTAGTTCTCATTTTGCGATAAGGCAAAGATACATAAAACTCAAAACATCTTTATTAAAAATTATAAAGTACAGAAAAATCTAAAACACGAAATACAGTTAAAAACTTTTATTTATTTTTTTTTTCAATTAAATTAAGAGTTGTCCGCGAAAACAAACAATTCGACCATCAGCAGAAAGACAAAAGATTCGCTGCGCAAATATTTAAAGTTACCTTTTGGCCAGGCTGTCACTTCTAAATTGTTGATAATTCTACAACTATTGCATGCAGATTAACTAAAGGCATAAAAGTCTTGATCGGAACATAAGAACAACGTAGTTCAATCACTTTTAAAGCAAAAAAATGAACAATTTACCAATATATAAATAATAAAAGCACTGAGCTCACAAAGCCGTTTAAGAAGAGTGGGTATTATATATATATACACACGTTTGACGCAGCCGATTGCAACAAAGTGGGAGGTGCACAACTAGATGTTATAGCAGTTCCGTACACAAATTTCAAAGTTCTACGGCTAATCATTACATACAAACGTCACGAAAAAGTGCCCTCTGAATCCATTTTAAATCCATTTTACAATGCGTTTTGGAAAATTCAGTTCTGTCCGTTAGTCGAGATGAAAAATCGTACAAATAAATTCGAGAGCCGTCAAAATAGATATTTTCGTTAAAATATGATATCCTAAATTTTTTGATGTTACAATACTTCCTTCGCATAAGGATGTTAAAAAAAAGTGATGTTTCATATCTGTTTCTTGTCCATGTAATGAAAATTCATCTTTTTATTTTTTACATAGTTACTTATAAGCATGTATAAAGAAATTTTCAGCTGAGAATTTTTTTAAATTTTCCTTGCCTACTATTTTATGTCTTCGATTCTTGTTTCAAGGCTTTGCTATTTTCATATACCACATCTAGCAAGAGTTCAACTTACGTTAAAAAGAACGTACGGTCAACAATTTTTAAACAATGAACGAAGAAAGAAACACATTTGTAAAAATTTTCCACCAAATAAACAATATATTTTCTCTAACATACAATGATCCCGGCAATAAAACAAAAATATATTCAATCACGTTCTTTGTTACGAAATTAGGTTAACAACGTTGGCATCAATTAAGACGGATAGTTTTGCTAACTTTTAAACGTAAAAACAAAGGACTTGGCATTATATTTATGGAAAAAATAAAATTCTATTAATTGCAATACATATATATCTCTCATTTCTGCTCCGATTCTTGGTATGAAAATATTTGATCGAAACTTGTTTTTAAATCGGTCATAGTTATTAACAATCTTACAATAGTAATAATTTTTTTAAATCTTTTCGTAATTGAATTTTTTTTAACTATGGATATTTCCCTCAACATACAATATTCATGTGTTTTTAATTTACTTTTTGAAATAGATCAGTTCAGATAATACATTAAAAAGTAGACAAATTTAATTACACATTCTGTTTAAGAGTAAATGTATCAAACTGGCCCTAAAATGAGGTGGCCTGCAACGCATTTCCAAAAAGGTTTTCAACAAAAGACTTGCCTAAAAAGACAGGTTCATACATATATGAGCTTGATACTTTCTGAAGACAAGGTACAAGTAACCACCAGTGGCCGAGCGGATAAAGAACCCTGAATCATGGCACCCTAGGTGAGAGAACTGGCTGCATACTTGGCTTTCCCCATGTGTAACATGAACACGAGCGAGTTTCCAATCAAAAGTCCTCTAGAAAGGCATCCCTCTCCTTAGGCTAGACGGCCTCGTGTGCTTTACCATAGCCAAATAACTAACCTAATGTTATGGAATCAGTGATAAAGGCTATCATAATTTTTTTTAAGTTTCAGACTGCTGTTATAAGACGGCCATGGCACAGATATTTTTTGGGGAAAATTTCGTTTTATAAGAGTTAATACTATAATTTTCTTATAATTTATTATACTTAATTTTAATTATAATTAAATTAATACTAAAATTTTCTTCCAAATAAACAATGATTGAACATGACGCAAAAAAAGCATAATGCCCTTTCTAAACAAAAGGAGTCATATGAACGTAGTTATTGCCTTATATTATGCAGAAAAACCTATTCATTTTCATTTATTTAAACCTAGTATTTGGAACTTGGTTAAATAAATAAATCAAATTTATTCAGTTGTAACATGCTGTATATGTATATAGTACGGGCCAACAATCAATGGCTAAAATACCGTGTAAATGACAGCTAAGCTATCAATGTCGATGACTTGCTTCTTAACATTTTATTTATCATCCTTCACGTCAACTCTAAAAAAAGATGGACACACTTGCATGCCCCTTTTAGGATTTCAAAAATGGTCTTAAGCATGGTGTTTACCTCATCTCGGTAATTTGTAAATTACAGAGAAGGAGGAAGAAATTAAAAATGAAGTGAAGGCAAAGGGGGAAAAGAAAAGGCATTAAAGGGATAGATTCCTGCTCAGACAGAACTTCTTGTTTCATTAGTTGCAGTATCAAGTTTTAAGTGTATGGCCATATACTTTTCTTAGAAACAAAATCCATTAGAAAATTGTATTTCTAAATGGAAATAACAAATGACATACATTATGCACTTTTATTGCAATGCTATTTATTGCACTGCAGAAACGTGTTTCATTTGTCACTGTCAGTATAAAACTGTCACAGTAATGTGCTATGATGGGAGATAAAGGAGTCTGCCTGTTACACTAGGGAATTCTACCCACAGTATTCTATATCACATGAATGGTTTACTTAACAGTAGCATCCTATGGTTTGAACCTTTACCATATATTAATTAAAGACTACGATTTATTCCTTAAAGGACACTTCTAACGGGAATTCTTCAAATACAAGTACCATACTATTAAGGAACTCTCGGAATCCCATAGAAAATAAAAGAACTACTTCAGCAAATGATAAAGATTACTATGCAGAATTGGGGGTTATGTTTCAAGAGTGTTTATGGCATGAACGAAAGCATCTGGACGATACAGTGAAGCCACGGATCACGAACAAATTATCTGAACAAAAAGCACGTCGGATGACGAACGATGTCTGGAACATTCAAGTCGGCAAGCTATGATTTTCAGAGGTTAGTGCGCCCCTTAACCCTCAGGACTTGAAGAAAACACAATTTTAACATTTTCAATCGCTTAAATCTCTTAACAACCGCCCAGCCGGTATAGTGGTTGGTGACAGACTGCTGTAGCGATGGGCCCTGGATTCGAATTTCGGAGAAAGCATGGCTGTAACAGTCGATCCCTTCATAACAGGCAACGGTAGCCACCTATTAGATGCTTTCATAATAAAATGGCCACTACTTCCGGCCCTTGTAGTGACGTATGGCTAGTGGTTATTTATTGCCATTAAACAAAATCTCTTGGCAAAACCTGGCACCAAGTGACTTCCAGGACCAGGATTTCGGCCCGGAGGTACATTTTGCCTAGAGGGGGTTGCAGGCGCAGAATATGAGCACTTCGACATTTAAGACCTTTTTGCTATCTATGATATTGCGCATAGGCAAAACTATGTGCTATGAAGTTAACAATGAAGACATGCAGGAGTTACTAGAGGAAAATAAGAATGAGCTCAGTAAGAAAGAACAATATTTAAGAAGCAGCAACAGATTGTGGCGACTGTGGAGGAAATGTCTTCAAAAGAAGCGGAAGAAAGATAGTAACCCTAGTTTTACGATCCGAGAAATATGTTCCAAATAGGGTGAGATGCAAAGTTCCTTCGTAATAGTATCACACTAATAAAGTAGCAGTAAGTGGCATTATAAGCATTTTCAATGACAATGGCAGAAACATTAGAAACATTTGCGCTTGAGGGGGGAGTAAAAGAAGATGCTTTCTAAAGGCCTTAAGTCACACCTTAAGTTTTTATGAAAGAAAATTTTGAATCCAAACAACTGCATCTTTCTCGTCATTTTCTACTTAAGTGTCTATTTTGTACCTCTCCTTTGCACAGGTACAGTAAAATTAAATTAAGTTTTCGTCTATTTTATCCATTTAATCTTTTTTTTAAAATATGCAATGATTTCTAGTAGTTTTTGGTTATGAATTTATGCACCATTGTTAAGTTTTAATAAGCGGTCATCTGTGGCCCAGGAGCGAAATAATCCGTTCTGCATTAGTTCCCACAGGGGAACTTGTTTGGTTTACGAACGGCTTTAGAAACGAATTATGTTCGTGAACCGAGATTTTATGAAATTGTTAAAACAAAATGATAAGAGTACGAAACGAGTATTGACGTTAGCAGATTGGCAATAATATCAAACATTCTATATTGCAGATAACATGTAATATGATAACAGCTCTTTCTATTTGTTCAATAAAATGTATTGTGCCTATTCATTTTGGGAAAGTTTTGCTGAATGTTATAGCTTTAGTTCGGATGCTGATGTCAAGATTTAATTTCTTCTAGATATCGGATCTATGTCTTCTCATGCTTCTTATAAGTAGGCGTTTTTGAATATGCACGTGTAGAAGAGTAATTTACTCTTTAGAGAAGATTCCATTTATTTTGCAAATGGTAAAATAAAGCTTGCCAGATTAACGTTTCATGGAATCGGTAATATAATGCATAAAAATTATAAGTGAGTTTATGAAACGACAAAAGAAAAAAATTAATTAAGGGGTTGTTAGATTAGGGATTGTTAGCTCGTATTTTGCTTATTTCTGTAAAAACACTGATTTCAGCTGGAATTAAATTCCTGACCATCTGCTTTATGGGATCCTACTCGTGCCACTTAGTGCCGTACGACGCGCGTCCTTGTTTTACAAAAATAATTATACGCTTGGAGAGCGAGGAGACCCCAAATGTTAAAATGAGCTCTACACTGCGCAAGTTATTTTTTACTTTAATAATAACTTTTTAAGTATTTTTAAAAGAGTAATTAAGTTATTTACTTATTTTCTAAAACCATCAATTAAGTATTAAAATAATTTCTACTTCTTACATTTATTTTGATACACGAATAATTTATGTTTAAATGATAATAAATTTAATTTCCATGTCAATAATTATTGTCCGCAAATGTACCTAATGAATATTGAAAAATAGCTTATCTGAGTACTGTCTTTATAAATATGAAATGTGTTTGGTTTGGTTTATTTGATTACGGCAAAGCACACGAGGGCTATTTGCCTAAGGGGAGGGATGCGTTCATGTAGCAAGGCTCGTATACACGTTGCATGCGGGGAGGGCCACGAGAGCACCCTTGCAGCCAGGCCGTTTGCCGGAATTCGTACCCAGGACCTAATTACCAGTTCTCAGCGATTTTACCGCTCGATCGCTGGTGAGTCAATATAAAATGGGGAAAAAATAAGAAACCTTTATGTAGCTATGTGCAGTAAAAAAATTATGTGTATTTCACATTTTGTAAAACTTAAATCTGTAGTCCTCCACTGAATATGGGTGTCTGGAAGCCCGAATTTCGAATTTGTTTTATTATCCATTTCCTATTTTGTTAAACTTTACCGAATTTTTGATTAACAAACTCAACAATTTCAAAGCGAGCAATGGCAACACTGTACGAAAAAAAAAAGATATTTTTATTTCCAACTCGCGAGACTATCTATCGGAAATTTTAAAGATACACTGTTTTGCTCAAAGCGACACTACCCCAAATGCTCTCGAAACATTTATATGTGTATAAATGAAAAAATTCCCCTTTGAGCGTAATATAAAATCCTAAAGCCTTCAGATTTTTTTTAACCAAGTCATTAGGCAGAATGTAATCTATAGTTTACTGATTTCATTTGTAATTCTTTTGACTCGAAAACATGAGGATCTTTTGCTAAATAAGTAAAATACATAAAAACGTAGCTTTAATATCTGAATAAAATAAACAATTCTTTAAAAAAGGTGGAGAGAGAGAAAGAAAAGTAAAAAAAAAAAAATATGTGCTCTCAGAATTGCAATGCAGCCTGGATTATTATACCAACAATACGATGATCAGACTAGCTTCAGACACAGAATTTTCATGAAGGAATTCCGTGCAATCTAAAAAATATTTCATGATTTCCCCTATGAGAAAATTTAAGAAATGCTGCCGTGTTGGCAAATATGCTTCAGCAAAATTAAAGGTATCCTGCACCCATGTGCTCTGAATTCCAGTTATCCCAGTCGCCTTGCTTCTACAAGCCAAATTAAAGTGGCTTGTTATTAATTTTCTTGAATATTTTCCTGAGTGGTAATACATTAAAATGGTAATACATTGAGGGAAATACTGTAATGGAAAAAATTTAATAACATGTGCATTATACATAAATAAAAACAAGCCTTTCGCTTCAGCCGAACAGCCTTAGGTTATTTTTATAGGAATATTATATTTTTATGTAAATAAAAATAGTTTTTGTTCAGTTTCAGTATAATAAAATTTAAAAAAATTATGTACGGAAGTTTAAGACGTATATAAATAAAATTTAATGATTTAATTTATTGTTAATGAAAAAAAATTTAGTTTAATTTAATAGTTTAATTTTTAATTATAAAACTGATTATTTATTTTAATTTGAATTAGAAATATTATATCATTGTGCGTGTGGTTTAGTAAAAAGTAATTCCGCTGCTTTACCGTAAAAACAGTGCACTTTGTATTTTGTTTCGTGGAAATAAAAAATACTTTAAAAGTTCTTTTCTATAGATTTATTAGTTTTTTCGGAACAATATACCCGAAAAGAAATAAAAACTGTATCCTTTCTGTAATTTCAATCACATATCTTAAGCTGGTACCGGGATAGTAGCTAACAACTTACAACAAGAGAACACACACCGAGAAATGCGATAATCTCTCATATTTCCTCTCACTTGAAGAAAGACAGGGAAAGGCACGAGACCCAGTCGACGAAATCTAGGCTGTGACGATTTATCGTCTTCCACATTTAAATTCGAAAGCGACTGTACAGATTTATTAATTTTTCCCAGTTGAGAAGCGTGAGGAGTCAATCAACTGTATCTGGGCCGGGATTCGAACCACGGATCTTCCAACCACTAATTGGGTATAATAAACATGTAATTTGTAATAACCGCAAAAGCACGCACAAGGGAATGCAATAATAAAGAAGAAAGTCTGTGTGCTCGGCTGTCCTCTAATAACTCAGTCACTACTATAACTATCGTCACCAAACTTTCTACAATTCTTTTCTGGGTCCTGGAAAATGTCAAAGTCCACTTTTCTCCAAAATAAATAAATAAATAAAAGTAGCTAAAATCAGCGATATTAATTAAAAACTCGGAAAAAAGATAATTTTCGCCCTCATTTTTCCGAGTGGCAACAGTCTCGCGCGTTGGAGATAGAAATGCTTTATTTCGAAAAGTGTTCCGACTTCTCGCTTTCAAATCGTAGAATTTATTAATCAAAAATTTATAAAATCTATACATATAAAGAAAAATGTCTGTTTATTTGTTTGTTCGCGTTATTGATTTCTGATCAATTATGATCAATTTTTTTGCCACATTTCATCGACTGAAATTGAATACAGATGAAATATTGGATGGAACTTGAGCTTTTACGACCATTTGATTAAAAAGACGAAAATCATTAAAAACTGCTTGCCACTGTTGCTGATATAATGAGACAGAATTAATTAGCTTAATTTTCTATCGAAATCTTTTATATGGGTGCCGTATCGCATCCGACTGAAAAATGTATGACTATGAATCGCATTTTTTGCATCGTTATTAGAGAAGGATTACAGCGCTATCGTTTTCTCTGTTGTTAGATGCATTATTCTCAATCTAACTTAACTGGCATCAGATACTTCCGCTAGTAGTAAATAAATAGCATATAGCCTACCGAAAATGCAATCCAAATTTCTTTTGCCCGTTTTCAATAACTAGATACGATGTGGTTCCAGCTAGCCCAAATATTTTGGAGATCCAACATAGTCAAAAATTATGCATTTAAATCCTTTTCACATTTCTCTTCTGAAGACAGGAAAACGGAATTAATATATATTTATTTTTCCTCATTCACGATTCAAATGTAGCTATGCAAGTCCGGTTGTTGACCGCAGAAATGAACCTCTAAATCATTAAAATTTAGCTTCTTTTCATAAGTCTCGGAAAAGAACCGTGGTCTTTTAGTGTGACGCCTTAAAATTAAAGCCACATTACCCCAACAACATCTGTTCCACAGCCTTTGCGACCTGCGATGACTTTTTAACCCCAGCACTGTCTTGAAAAACACAGCAGTGATGGAAATGCAACAGCTGAAACAGCTCTTACCACCAACACCAACCCATCTCTTCCTCGCCACATTCGCATACTCCAAAACAGGAGAAAAAAAAATTGCAATGTACATAAAAAGGTGGCATTGCGATGGACGGGAAGATGAATTACACATTGCAAGATGCCATATAATCCACGAATACGGATTGTCCACCCCTCTTAAAAAAAAAAAAAAAAAAAAAAAAAAAAAAAAAAAAAGCCGAATTAAAAAATGGTTCCCACCCTTTACATATTTTCTTTCTCTTATTTTTTTTCCTTTGGAGGGGGAGGGAGAAATACGAGACTTCTAAGAAAGTCCACGACGGTTTTAGTGGGAGGTAATTTTATACTCACCTTCCTGTTCGTCTCCCGCATCACCACCACCGCCACCACCCTATAAGCGTATCCTCTCTGAAAGTGGTGGATTTTATCTGTCAGTGTATGTATATTCTAGATGCTTCTTCCTCTGTGCAACACAGCTTTTTGAGCTTTATGGATCACAATAAAGCGCATGCGCAGTTATCATTTTATAGTCGCCTTGCAGAAACAATCATAGTTTTTTTTTAATATCTACTAACACATTTTTGCATAAAAATATATTATGCACCATGCATAGACACTCCTTCAATTTACATTACTATGAGAAAATAAATAAATGAATTTAAAGAATTCATTAAAAAATAAATTGTTTAATTACGGCAAAGAACTTGAAGGCTAACTTCCTAAAGAGAAAAATGCCTTCATGGTGAACTTTTTAAAGGAGAATTTGCTCGCATACCTAAGGAAAATAATGAAAATACCCATGCAGACATTTCGTTTCCCATATTTGAATCTGTGTTCAGTGGTCTTATTCACCCTGCCACGACGGTAAATACGACTTATATGATTAAATAAAAAGAGGGGGGTTTAGATCTTAATTTCCGAAGCAATTAAATAAGAAATATTGCTCTGATTCGATTACAAAAATGGTAGCTTTATATTATTTTGACGAAGACAAAAGAAATTTAGGTTTTATCTTTAAAAAGCCAATTCATGTTGAATTTTCAATAAATGAACAAAAAATATGTATTAAAATTTTCTCAAAACAGCTTTATTTTCAAATCTTACGGCTAGTAACTCTAATTATTTATATTTTACAATTTCAGTAGAATTAAGTTATAATCTTAAACATAAAAAAATTACTTATGTCAGTTATAACTGGACACGACAAAACATGGATGACACCAGATATTTACCAATTAAGCAAGCAAGTAATGCTTTGTCATGCAAGTGTTATTAAGACCAAGTTCAAGGCGTTTGGTTACGGAGTACCTTTGCAAATTAATTGCAATTACTTGTTACAAATATTCATGTCTTCTCCAGGATTCGACCCGGACCCTTCAGTACTGCAGTCAGCGACTCTACTTATTATTCCGTCTGGGTGGCTATCAATTATAACAATGAGTTTCTTGAAAATACCTCCCCTCTTTTGCGTGTCTGGGGGGATGTTTATATTTTGATACAGCCGCATATACGAATATACGCTGACCAGTGAAATATTTATTAATTTTTATGAGAGATTCGTATCAAACTATCGTATCAACTATTATATAAAAAAAATTATTTCAACTGCATTTTTTATGATGAATCTATCCTGTATTTCTACTTTTTTGTTAACAGCACCAGAAGTCAAAAATTAAAGTGAGTTTAAACAGCAAACGTGAGTGTGAGGTAGAGAAAGAGAGAGAGAGCGTTGGCAACACAGAGAAGGCCCTGTATTTCACCCACCCATAATAGTTGCGCTGGCTTTCCATACGTCGCATCAAATGCGAGCCAGATTAATAGCTTCTAATCTGCTACGTTTTTTACGGGTTGGCCCCTGTTACGGCCTGACGGCTGAACTTGTTTCCGCCATATTTAAAATTTTGTAACATTCTTATATAGCAAGAAGCGGTTGTTAAGTTTTGCTTAGTTTTCAGTTTTGTAACTTCCAGCCGAAGTACAAATTAACTTTTAGCTGTTTTTATGATTAGAGGATTTACTAAAAGTATTGGGATTCTAAGGCGAGACAATAATTCATCTGCAGTCTAGAAGTTAAAAGAAATGTTTAGTTTAAGTGGTGAAGTTAAGTTTAACTTATTCATTCTTTTGTTAAGAACATTATCGCAAGCAATTTAAATCAAGTTTTACTTCAGTCTTGGTTATTATTTCAAATTTGAGGCTCAACAGCGGCCGAACGGTATAAAGTCGCTGAACAGTGGTAGTTCTTTTCGGGTTCCAAATTCCGGCGAACGGGTTGGCTGCATGGGCGTTTTCGTGACTTTCTTTCCCCATGGGTAACGTGTATACGAACCAGTTTCTCTTAGAAAATCCTCCACGAAGACATCCTTCCTCTTAAGCAAATAACCCTAGTGTGCTAACCTGTAACCAAACCAAATCAATTTCAAATTCTAAGATCTCTATTAACCTGAACATTCTCAATATGTTTGATTAAAATTAATCACTGATCTTTGTTTAAAAATCATATTTCAGAATTTCAGTCTGCTTTGATGCTACTAAAACATTCTGAATTTGAATCTGATATCTGAATCCAGAATGAAAATTTTTGAAAAATTTAAAATACTTCTCATGCAATTACTTTCTGGTATTAAGTCTCGTTTTTAGGATATTCTTTTAACTCGAGAATTAGTTTATATTTGAATGATTAACTTGGAAGAGAAGAACAAATTTTTCATGAAGCGAAGGTTGATAGAATTATGTAATTATTTAAAAGAATAATTTTAAATAATTATTTTTTTTTTAATGTTACTTTTCTTTGAAATGTTAAATATGTTGCTAGAACCATGTGCCAAAATATAATGTCGGTATAACTTTACGTTCTTTATTTCAAACATTTGTTCATGATTTTATGTTATTAACATCAGCCAGTTTAGGTTAATCTAACTCAAAATTTAGAACAATAACAAAAAGAATTTTTTCCCAATTTATGTAAAAATAAAAATGCAATATTTTCCCTATATTTGTTCCGAAATACGAATTTTCTTATTTTACCAAACTGTATTGATATTCAAAAAGATATATAATTTTCGAATTTTA
>KK121166.1:108893-136509 GCA_000611955.2 Stegodyphus mimosarum
AGGAAAGAATTAGCACTTTTAAGCGGTATTATTGTTTCGAACTATCTGCATGGAATGTCTGAAATCAGAAAACAGCACGAATAATTCTTTCAAAATCCTACAGGAAGATGTGAAAGTTCCCTGATTCAAGTTCAATGTTCACATGGCATCATTATATATCTTTCTTCAAAGAGATTTAACCAAAAAAATTCCTGCTATTTCTTCAAACAGAGTATCTGCTTTTATAAATCTAATTTATGTAAAAAAAACCCCGCAAATTTACGGAAGAAAATATTATTTGAAAAAATTGCTACAAATTATTTTGATCTTACCATTTCCAGTATCAGAAAGATATGGACAAACCTTTCCTAGTTAGTTTTTAGTAACTCATTTAAAAACTACTATTTCGTAAAAAAAAGAAATTATTTTTTCAGCAATAAGTTTTTCAATTCTGATGCCTTGTTAACTGAAATGATAGATTATTAATTATCCCACGTTGTGGATGTAAAGTTTTTTATGGTTTACTATTTGTGTTCTATGGAATATTATGCGACAAATTTTCGTCTTTACATAATGTACTTCATCACCTGTGCCAAGCGATAAAATTGTTTGACCCGAGTCAAACCGACGAACGAGCTGGTTGTATGGGTGTTTTCATGTTTTTTTTTTTTATTTATTTTTTTTTATGTGTAACGTAAATACGTGCTCTTAAGTCATTCTTCGCCAATATCTCAGTAATCCTCAAAGTTTAACTGCCATTAGATTACTATATAAATAAAATACACCATTTTACATTTGTTGTTCACGCGGACTATATAAATGTTATTTCATGGCATAAAGCCTTTTAATATATCTCCTACATTTGGCGAAAAGCCAATTTCCCAAATGCTGCCATTCGAGGCGACATTAAAATATTTCAGCTTACACCTGCTTAATAAAAATAAGCGTTATAAAAAAAACACTTAAGTAATTAAAATTTTAATTTTATTCTTTTAATAATATATCTAATTTGTGCAATTTTACACGCATTTAATTTATCATATACGAATTGAAAACAGACATTTAGAGCATTATTATAACTAACAAAAGGTGCTTCTAACATCATATTCTAACACCGGAAGTCTGAATACTTTTTTGAGTAATTAATCATTAATATCGATGCAGTTCTTTAAAAGCTGGTCCGGAAACTCGGAATGTAAGTAGTGATCCTGTTAACTGGAGCCCAAGGAATCGATCTGTTTCAGGTGTATTATTCTTCTATTTTGGCACCATTTTTTGATTGATTCGTCTTAAAAAATTATGTCTTCTGATGCTTGAAGCAAGTTACGACAGCAATACAGTCAGTCCAGGAATCAACTGAATAGCCCGACAAAATAATTTTTTGTGAGCCTTCCAAAGAATGGACACATCTCTTGAAGAAATGCATATATAATGGCGAAGATTATTTTAAAAAATGTCCAATAATTAATATGAGAAGTATTAACTATTGTATTTTCCACACGTGTTGCCGCACCACGAGAGATCTAAATCCACAGGAGATGATTTTCACCGTTTTACTCTTTTACTTTTTATTGCTGGATTGATTTTAACCCACAGGAGGCTGGGATAACATCTTGAGAGGGATCAACCATCACCCTGAAGTACGTCTACGGTTCCCTCAGCGGAAACCAAAAGGGGGTAAGAAGCTGAAAAGGGGGGAGACAATCCGGACCAACAGAGCAGAGCAAAAAGCAGACATTGCATGACTGTGAAAACCGTGGGAAACGTTTGGTTCTCCGTCGCTAGCTCCGTGTTCCCCCTCCCAGTACCTTTCATCCCCTAATTCAATTCTTTTAGGTCTTTGATATTGAGGGGTCTCAAAACTTTCCGCAGAATCTTTTTTACTGCAAAGTCCCTTTTGTGAGAATGTATTTTAAGAAGGTAAAGGTAGTTACGTAGAAAAAAATGTGTACAAGTTTTGAAAGATACATCCTGAAACAGATGAAAATATCACCGTCGCTTTATATTTCACACAAGCTTAGTTTAATTGAAATTTAATGAATCAAAATATAAACTTTTAGTTTACATAAACGGATAAAAAATCAAGTTTCTTTTTTTCTAATTTACCGCATTTTCATTCA
The DNA here is from genome assembly GCA_000611955.2 of Stegodyphus mimosarum. NCBI lineage: Eukaryota > Metazoa > Arthropoda > Arachnida > Araneae > Eresidae > Stegodyphus > Stegodyphus mimosarum. Next base: position 110,993 of record KK121166.1, read on the forward strand.
TTCCCTTAATGGGTGTTTTACCTTTTGTTGAAAAAAATCAACAAACTAATTAATTAATTATTTTTTATTTTACATTCTTTAATTTATTTCAAAATTAAGTGACAGCTTTTTTTAATTTTCAAAACGTTATTTAAAAATACTTATTTATAAATACCCATTAAATACATCGTAATAATTAAAATATTATATATCAATTCTATCAATACCTTGCCATTAAAACAAAAACCTTTTACCTTAAATATTTATTTATTTTTTTTTTAAATAAAAGACACTAATTTATATATAAACTAAATAGAGAATAAAATAATTCATATTTATCAAAACAGTTTTTACAAATAAATAATACTCTTTGTACTAATCAACAAAATAAAATTTTACGATTATTAAGATAATAAAACATACTTTTAACATAAAATTTTACATCAACTTTTTGCTTAATGTTTTACTTCCAATTTTTATAAATTTTTAACTTTTGCGTTTAAAATCAATGTCAAAAATGGAGCTCTAAAACAGCTTATTTTTAAAATTTTAAATAAAAATTTATATTGTTTATGTTCCTTACATATGCTATGAAATCGATAAAATTTATTTCTTAATTTCTCCTTGTTAAACTCTTTTATTATTCGAAAAGTTTTTCTTTTTTTTTTAACCAAAACTTAACTATAACCGCATTGTTCTAAAGAAAAAAAAAAGATGTCCTCTGTATCACTTTCATATATCCGTCAATGTAGTCTGCTAAAGTAGCATCGGTCGTTAATGGTATCACGTGATCAAATTAATTGATATAAATTATCCTGGCCTCGCTATCAGTGGTGCAAAACGTTTCACTTATTAAGGTCGTTCAGCAAATGACTGTACTGCATTTTACCGACCAGATTAATTTAGTTTTGACAGCCGATTCTCGCAGGCAAATGAGACTATTAGTTATTTTATATATTAAAAATGATGGTTATTAGTTAAGTGCTACTTCAACTCTTGTTTCATATTTTTCTATTGATTACTAATTTTATTTTTAATGAAAGTTAAAATTATAAACGGAGTATTTTCATGTGATCTTGTACACATATGTGAAAGTACCAATTTGCAAGCATTTACTCTGAAACATATACCTAAGTTAACTGCTAAATTTAATTTTTGTTTTAAGTTTAAACATAGGTAAAAATTTCATATAACATTAAAAACTTAATTTAATTTCATCAAAACAGAATTTTGATGAGATCTTAAAACAACACATATTACTCTTTACTTGATAATGTAATTACTTTTTACAGTAACTTTTAAAACCCTTAAGTAATTTAAATAAATATTTCTGTACAGAAAATAAAGAAGCTTTCTTCAATTATTCAATGTAGAAAGAATGCACATTCTAAGAAAGCACAGGAAATTAAAATGCATAGCCCATGGGGAGAGGAGCCTAGAACTATTAAATATTTTGCTACTATTCGCTGAGCTCAAAGAAAGGCTCATAAAAGTTTAGCTCTGATATAAATAGTAGTTATCATTAACTTAAAAACAAGTGTTCGAAAAAGTTTTGCTGAGATGACAACAATTTTCGAACAGAAAATGATGTCATATTAACATTGACAGAAATGTTATTTTGCTGTTAACAGTTGAGAAGGCCGCAGGATCCATATAATCGTAATAAAAGACGTATAAAAAGAAAGCAATATTTAAACATAATTACATATTAGTCTTTTAGTTATGAATAATCTTAAGATAATAATTCAAAACTGTTTAAAATTTGCTTACTATCTCTCTTTTTAAATTTCACTTTAGAATAATGAATGTTAAACTTATCTACATTCAGTATTCTTCTAAACATTTACATTTTTTTTTGTTGTTGTGGTTGTTGTTGTACAACATCCAGCAAACCCCCCACGAAAAAAAAGAACTTGCTGCCCCCCCCAAAAACTATTTTATATCAGAACTACAAATTCCAGATTACAAGCATTATGGAATAGTTACGGATTTCGTAACAACATTTCAATGATAATAATGTAAAAAGTTTCTTACCTGTTACATATACCGGGGAAAAAGTGACCAACACAACCATGGCCAAAAACACACCAAAATTACCCCGATACCCCATCGCGTCCAAAAACAGGCGTAAAAACACCGGTTAGCTTCAAGTCCTCTGCAAGTAGAACATTAGGGAATTTGTTTTTACGATAATCCAATAATCCAGATGATTAAGAAGTAATCCAAAGGCGCTGCACAACACTTCAGTTTATTGTTTATAGGCTGTCATGCAAAAATCACTTTTATTTCGCACAAGAGTTTATACACATGCGCATTTCACAAAACGTCCCGTTGCTATGATGCAGGATGAACTGTTGTTAGGTCTATTCGGCGTCCCTCTTAGAAGGGTTGCCATTCACTTTCTACGGGCATAGATTTTCCTCGCCAAATAAACCTAACTGTAATGGCGTTTGGCGAAATAAAAATCTGTGGAATCAAAACGTCTTTGTCTCGAAATACAGGAAATTCATTTGAAATTATCAGTTAGCTATTTATGACATTTCATTTATGAACATGATTAATTTTCACTGATGCATAAAAGTTTAATCGTATAAGTACCTGAACGAAAGGACATTTGCAAAAAAAAATATAAAATTCTAATAATTTTTTTTTAAATCCTAAAAATTATGAAAATGCATAAGTGAATAATTGTTGAGCTGGCAGAAGACAGACTTATCAAGGGGAAATTGCCCTCAAACCTAACTCTTCAATTATTCAATTCGTGTTTCGTCATTCATGTAGGCAAGGGTAAAATTCAAAACCAAAAGTAAAACCAAATGAAGTAATTCACCAAAAGTAATTCAAACGAGTGGAATTTTTAGAAAAGAACAAATTAAAGTTAATAAAATATAAAAATTAATATAAAAATAAAAAAAAATCTGAAATGTTTCAGATTTTAAATTACGTCCAAAGGGACGTTTATTTAACATTTTGTGTGTTACCTTTATTTGTTAAATACCATGTTCTTCGCACTTAAACCATAAAATTCAGTTCAACAGCAATATCGCAAAGTAATTTTAAATTGAGCATATCTTTAGAAATTTCGGTACACGCTCTCACGCGCTGGAGATAAAAATGTTTTTCTGTACAACGTTGGTATTGCTGGCTTTGAAATCTTTGAGTTTGTTAATGAAAAATTCGTTAAAGTTTTAGAGAATATTGTTACGAATTTCACATTTATTTGGCTATTTATTTAGAACTGTAATTAAAATTCCTTTTTATTTTCCCGTGCAACGCACGCAGACGATTTTTGAAGAGAAAGCTACGTCAAAAAAAAAAAAAAAAAAAATGCATACATTTATGCAGATTTTTCATTTTTTAAAATTTAATGCAGAGCGATAACATTTAGTGGCAACAATTTGAAAAGTGATACGCCGTTTTTGTGTTTCCGACGCAAAATCGCAAAACGGAAGTAATAGTCCTTCTGGACTAAATCCCTTTGGACTAAAAATGTAGAATGTCTTTGATAAGTTCTTTTAATTAGAATATGAAACTTAGACAAAGGCACATCTGCATTTTGGTTTATTTAGTTCGTGTTTTCAAGTATTCTTATCTAAGGAAAGGAAGAAAAATGAGAGAAAAAGCTAAAATATAATCTGTATAACATAGATTTCAGTGATAAATCTAATTAAAAATGGGAGAGAAGGGAGTTGAAACAATTATTTGTAGAAGAAAAAAAGGGTATCTAAGAAAATTATTTGTTTTTTTTACATAAAATTTAATATAAAAGGATAAAAATTTATTAAGCCATTTTTTCCATTGAAAAATAGAGCATATTATTTAACTTGTTAATTAAGTTTATAAAATACTTCGACATTAAATTTTTACGGCATGGTAAATTACAAATTAGTTTTTTTATCTGCTAATTACAATGTAATTTGATAATGATAAGCAGCTAATGCGTAGTTGCGTAAAATGTTTGACAGGCAACTATGAATTTACTGTCCTTTCCTTCTGTTTGAACTATATAATACTCAGCCGAATATAGTTATTATATTTAATAAATTTAGTTCATAAATCATGTTATTTTTAAAAATATTTCGCTTATTTCAGCTTATATAAATTGTATGTAACTGCATTTAATGTACCGTAAATATATTTTTAAATATTCGTAAATATTCAAGATACCTAATAATATAACATTTACATTATTCATGCAAATATTATAGTACTAGACATCTTGAAATACACCATAATTAATTGTTTATATAAAAGCTGTCGTAATTAAAATAAAATAGTCTTAACAGGTTTTTTTTTTTTTTTTCCCTGAAAATAATACATGTTTAAATTCAAAGAAAACCCATATATGTACCACTGACAAGCAAAATAGGGATAAAATAACATTTATGGCAACCCATACAATCAACGCGTAGGAAAAAGCTTTCCGCCTTCCGCGAAACAAAGTAGTTCCGAAGTAAACCGTAGTTTTTCTGCATTTGAATGGGAAAGAAAAAATAAAACGATTTGAAAAGCCTTATACTGAGAATGAGAAATATTCTTTTAAATAACTTTTGCTACATTTATTGTGAATTCTCTTTAAAGAAAGTTTTGCTAAAATAAATCGTACTATTCCGCAGTCGGGAAATTTTCGGCCAATCACCACGAGCCTTCATGAGCTCGAATTTCGAAGTCTGCGTCTGTTTCGAAAACAGCGCCGAAAGGGAATTGATATGACCTGAACAAAAACATATTTCTTTTTTATATTTTTTATTTTAAACGTTTTCACTGTAATAAAGTATTAGTTAAGCGCTTCGAAATAATAATAGTTTGCTTAAATATCCGAGAAAAATATGATAAAAAATTTTTAATAATGAAATTAAATTTGACATAAAAATGGTTTTATTAATTTGGGATAAATAATCTCCTCGAGATAAAATCATAGTTACAAGAAAATTTCATGTAAATGATAACAAATTTAGAATTTCGATTATTGTTGAAAGATAATAAATTTTTTTTTAGCCCAAAGAGAGAAATTCGCTCAGACGGTCTATTAATTTCGTTTTGGCATTTTCCGTCGTCTACTATAAAACAGCGTTTCACTTTTCAAATTGTTGCCACCAAATATTAGAGCCCTGCAATATATTTAGTAATATTAAAAATGACGAATCTGCATGAATGTATGCATATTTCTTGTGCTGCGAAAAAACAACGGCATTTAAAGATATCAAGTTTTGAATAACGTCGTTCTGTACTCGAATCCAACAGTTGGAATTTGTTTTATTTTATATTTCATATTTTGTAAAAGTTTAACGAATTTTTGATTAACAAACTCAACGATTTCAAAGCGAACAATGGCAACACTGTACAGGGGGAAAAAATTATCTCCAGCGCGCGAGACTGTGTATCAGAAATTCTAAAGATATGCTCTTTTTAAATATTTTGTGATATTTCTGTTGAATTGAATTTTATGGTTTAAATGCGAAGAACATGATATTTAATAAATAAAGGTAACACACAAAACGTTAAAAAAAAAAAAAAAAAAAAAAAAAAAAAAAAAACTTCCCTTTGGGCGTGATGTAAAATCGGAAAACTTTCAGATTCCTCCCCTCCCCAGGTAGAAGCTGGTCAAGCTTGAAAATCCATGTACAAATAAAGGCACTTTGAGGATTGTGAGGACTTTGTGGATGTAACAAATATGTATTAAAATATGTATTAAGATCTTCTTATTTATTATTATATCACTATCAGAATTTGTTTTTATCGGGTCGGTCATAGGCTAGTGTTAGCCATCTGCTAGTGTCCATTCGTCGATCTATGAATAAAAGCGAGGTTAAAAAATATAGGAATTATTGTTGAATGCCCTTGAAGCAAAACATTGATTCTTGGATACGGACAATCAAACACCCGAATAACGAGTTAAGGAAGTGCAGGTTGACAGGTAGGCACGTAATTTATTAAAAATATAAAAAGACGATATTATCTAGGAAGACAACAAATAGCTAATTTCCAGTACAAGAACTGGGGTAGAAAGAATGCACCGTATATCTACTAATGCACTATCATTTGAAAATAAAAGGACATCGAAGCCGGAATCTAGGTGAATAGACAACTAGCAAATATTAGATATTTTCTCATTTTACTTCATTTTGATTTCCAGTTCCGTGTTTGATGGTTCCCCCAAGTGCATATGTGAGAAGTGCAGAAAGTGCATATGAGAAAGATGCATTATAGGTATTTCAGTTATTACACAAATTTCTATTTAACCATCTTGTTTTTAATTCGTTTAAAATACTACCTAAAAATAATTTTAAATATACTACCTAAAAATATATTTTATCTTTAGAATCCCAAAAAATTCCGATTGTAGAGCATTTAAAATAAAGATAAGAAACCGTAACTTTGTTTCAATAGCTTGTCTTGAATAGATAACATTTGTCGCCCCTCCGCCTCCAAAGAAAGTCCTGTTTGCTTGGGGGAAAACTCATGTCCACCTTGCACCACACAAGCACGTTTAACAAGTTTTGTTTAACTCTTTGAGGGGCAAGAAAGGGCAATTAACGTTTTCAGCAAAACTCTTGTTTTATTTACTATATCAAGTGTTACAATGAAATTATTTGCGACAATTACACATATTTTGTCCAAGACGCGTGAAAAAAATGTCGGTGACCACCGCCCACACATTAGCCCATCCCTACACATTAGTCTCTACACATAGCCATACCATAGAGACATTAGTCTCTATGGTACACATGGAAACAATTTGTCGTTTTAAGCAGAGTGCAACTTTGCATGTGCTGCATTCCCACACTGTTCATACAGCTTTATCTTGGAGCTGCAGAGTGCACATCGTCGTGATGTTGTCGTCGATGGCTGATGCTTATTTTCTTGAAGATGAATTGGTGCATCAACTACTGGCTTATGTTTCCTGATTGCCATCTAGTAAGTCACAAGGGAACTTCATAAACGGTCATTCTTAAAAACCACTTACACGAGTGAGTAAGACGTTCAGTAGAAAAGGTGGTTTCTGTAGGGAGTCACCGTCCTTCCAAGTGTTAAAGCTAACAGCATACATTGAAATTGAAATATCAGGTACTGTACTATTTGTAGCAGTACCGGTATACCATTCATTGAAACAATTTGTCGTTAACATACATTTTGAAATTTCCACAATTTTTTAAAGTTTGATGTGCGCAACTTTTGGATCTTCCTATATATGTTTTAATTAAAATGCCTTACATGTATATAGGATCGATATTGCATAGAATTAGTTCGACTGAACGTCGAAACCCATATCGTCAACATGGCGAAGAATCATACGACCGAAAATAATTACACACATAGATAAAGGAAATGTGATAATGATGAAATAATGAATAAAATGCAATTTGATGTAATAAGATACAATTTGAAATAAGACGTAATGTAATTTTTTCGCGTCACACTCATGTGACAAGGACATCGCGTACAGTCGACACCGACACAAGTCTAGAACCAACTCTGCGTAGAATTGAAAACATATAATAATTGATAATATTGGTATAATAATATTGATAATTTCTTAGCATAAATAAGGTTTATGTTTAGCACATAATCAAGAGCTTAAGAATTTTATTAAATAATCAATTTTAAATGATTATTTAATAATCAATCACAGATACAGGCGAATTAATGATCGATTGCTTTGGCATCGATTACAGACGGGAAAGTGGCTAATGACTGACTGCCGTACTGAAGGGCCCGGGTTCGAATCCCGTAAAAGACGCGGATATGTCTGTTCGTCCCCGCTTAGGACGCAACATTGGCTCACCTGACAAGTGCCTTCATAATAAAGTGACCATCGACGGTCACTTTCCGCCTTAGTAGTGGTCAGGCTCTGTGGAAGGTTTGGGACTGCTACTGGGGAAGGAAAAAAAAAAAAAAAAAATAAAAAAAAAAAAAAAAAATCTGAAAGTTTTCAGATTTTAAATTACGTACAAAAGGGCGTTTTTTTAACATTTTATGTGTTACCTTTATTTATTAAATATCATGCTCTCCGCATTTAAACTATAAAATGCAGTTCAAGAGCAATATCGCAAAATAATTTTAATATGAGTGAGTATCTTTAGAATTTCCGATACACAGTCCCATGAGCTGGAGATAAAAATGCTTTTTCTGTACCACGTTGCCATTGATCGATTTGAAATCCTTGAGTCTGTTCATCAACAATTCATTAAAGTTTTACAAAATATGAAATCGATAATAAAACAAATTCCAAATTTCAAATTGGGGCTTCCAGATTCCCATATTCGCAGCAGGATTACGTCATTCAAAATTCGATGGCTCTAGGTTTTATGGCAATGCGAGAAACTTATATACATTTATGCAGATTCTTCCTTATTTAATTTCTTTAAATATAATACAGGGCGATAATATTTGGTGGCAACGATTTGAAAAGTGAAACAACGCTTTTAGCGAATCGACGCAAAATGTCAAAACGAAATTAATAGTCTTTCTGGGCAAATTTCCCCTTTCTGGGATTAAATATAAAATCTGAAAGCTTTCAAATTTTGTATTATGCTCCAAGGGATTTTTTTTAACGTTTTGTGTGTTACCTTTCTCTATTAAATATCATATTCTTCAAACCATAAAATTCAGTTCAACAAAATCACACAAAAACTGACACATCGCACATAAAATATCCTTCCTAAAAGATGCACGCAATGATAATGTTAAAGGAACGCTTTGAAATCGTTGAGTTTGCTAATAAAAAATTCTTTAAAGTTTTACAAAATATGAAATAGATTATACACTGCTGGCCACCGTAAATGCAACACCCTGAAGAAAGCATGCAAATAACATGAAATTTACAACATGCATTAGCGGAGGTGAGATATGCAAATGATTAGAATTTCAGCGTAGATGCACATCACTCGCGCCTGGGGTGCCAGTTCAAAGCGCTATTTAAGCTTGGCGTTTTCGATGATTTCAAGTTCGGCAATTGTGTTTTTCTTGTGGTTTTTCAAAAAAACGATCAATTATGCCTCGTAGTAAACAGCAATCATCATTTGATCAAGTACACGAGTTCGACAGAGGAAGGATAGTGGCCTGCCGAGAGTGTGCATTATCTTTCAGGGAAATCGGTAGTCGTGTTGGACGAAACCAAACAACTGTAATGCGGATATGTGACGGACCGACGTGTCCCATTGCATCCACCTCAGTGAACCACTTCACGTGATGACAGGAACAAAGTACGCAAGACAATGACGGATCCCTGAGTCACATCACGAACCATAGCACAGCACATTCAGTCTGTAACGCATCATCCAGGGTCTTCTCGTACCATTCCACGCCGTTTACAGCAGAGTGGTCTGCCCGCAAGACGTCCATTGTTTCGTCTACCCTTGACGCAGAACCATTGACGTCTCCGCAGCCAGTGGAGCCACGAAAGAAGGATGTGGACGGCAGAATGGAATGAAATTGTCTTTACTGACGAGTCACGCTTCTGTCTGCAACACCACGATGGTCGGATTTCAGTCTGGAGACACCGTGCAGAGAGGATGCTGAACAGCTGCTTTATGCACCGCCACACTGGTCCTGCACCGGGTATTATGGTATGGGGCGGTATTCGATATCACTCTCGTACTCCTCTAGTACGCATTGCCGGTACTTTAAACAGCCAGCGCTACATCTCCAAGGTGTTGGAGCCAGTTGTCCTTCCTTACCTTCAGGGCTTGCCCACAGCCATATTTCGACAGTATAATGCGCGACCACACGTGGTACGCATTGTCCAAAGTTTCTTCGTCAGTCGCCAGATTGAATTGCTTCCCTGGCCGGCTCGCTCTCCGGATCTTTCGCCGATAGAAAACATATGTGGGTCCATGGCTGCTGAACGATTGATCCAGATTACGTCCCAAGCTGCCACACCAGATCAACTTTGGCAACGTGTGGAAGCTGCTTGGTCTGCTATACCCCAAGAACACATCCAAAGTCTCTTTGAATCAATGCTGAGGCGTGTGGCAACGGTGATCTCCAACAATGGCAGCTACTCTGGCTACTGATTCCGGAAGAAACGGCACTTTACAGAAGTCTATAAATTTAATCATTTGATACTTGGTCAACATGTTATCTACTAAATAAATTTTGTTGTGATATCTCTTGTCTTTCTTGGTGTTGCAATTTGGGTGGCCAGCAGTGTAAAATGAATTTCAAATTCCAATTTTGGGCTTCTAGATGTCTTTGCTCGAGCGGACGATTAAGTCACTCAAAATTTGATGTTTCTAGGTGGCGTTGTTTTTTCGCAATACGAGAAACATACATACATTCATGTAGATTCTTCATTATTTAATTTCTTTAAATATAATGCACGTCTCTAATATTTGGTGGCAACAGTATGAAAAGTGGTTCAAACGTTTACAGTGAACCAACGCATAATGCCACAACGAAATTAATAGCCCTTCAGAGCTAACGCTTCTTTGGGCTAAAATAAATCTGAAATCTTTCAGATTTTATATTACGCCTAAATAGGCATTTTTTTTTCATTTACATAAACATACACGTTTCGAGAGCATGTGGGCTAATGTCCCATTACTCAAAGATATTTAAAAACAGCATAGCTTTAGAATTTCCGATTAACAGTCTTGCGCTGGAGATAAAAATGTTTTTTTTTCTCGTGTTGCCATTATTCGCTTTGAAATCTCTGAGTTTGTTAATCAAAAATTCGTTAATGGTTTACAAAATATGAAATAGACAATAAAATAAATTCCAAACTTCAGATTCGGGCTTCCAGGTTTCATATTCAGCTGGAGGACTGCGTTATTCAAATTTTCATATCTCTACTTTCCATTCTTTTTTCACAGTGCGAAGAACATGCATACATTCATGCGGATTCTTCATTATTTAATTTCTTTAAATATAATACAGGGCAAGAATATTTGGTGGCAGCAGTTTAAAATGTGATACGCCGTTTATAGTGAAGCGACGCAAAATGCCGGTTAGAGACTAATAGCCCTTGTAGAATAACGCTCCTTTGGGCTAAAAGAAACTTTGATATATTGATGACTATTGATGAATTAATAAGCAATCATCTGCACAAGATCGACACCAGCGCAGAATCCCAACCGACGGCTCTTCGGCTATTGTGTCGATCATCTACTGATATCTACGACATCTACAAAGGCTGTCGATGAAATGCCTACGCTTCTGCATCACAATCCCTAAAAAAAATCTGCTTCATTTCTTAGTGAGCGAAAAAAATAAATAAATAAAAGCCTCTTATTTACGGTTTTCCTCTAGGAGTTAAATGAACTAATTGGTTGAATTGGGAGGAAGGAACTTGTTTCAGATACTCTAAGTAAGTTGTAAAAATAGATTTTCGCTGAATCACCACAGTATCAACAGGAATTGCACTTCTAGGACCCATTTAGCTAGACATATGGTAACCAGTTTTTTTAAATTAGTCTAATTATTTTGGGGGCTAGAATGCTTTTTACAGCAATTAATTTCAGCCAGTTTTCAAGGTGATGTGAAACTTGCGCACATGGGAGTTCCGCTCAAGTGGCATTTGTACACAACGTTTCTGAGGGAACATAAAATTTTGTAGCAGATGTAACCAAGTATGGACAACAAGTAACACTTCCGCACAGCCTGTCGGTCATAATCAACCAATGTTATTTATCAGCATGATTTTTCTTAATTAGTATCCATTCGTACTTTGAGTGTTTCCTCTATATTGTTAGTTTTTCCCCCAGGTTCTTTGTAGAACATTTACGTAGAATGAATTTCACAACTTATTGAAACACCTTAAAGTAAACCTTTCGCAGTCTCTAACCACTGTCGATAGGTAATATTGTTTAAATATACTGTTGCGTGCGCACGTGTTCGTAATGGATTGAATGCACAAGTCGTTCAAAAATTAATAAAATTTATTCTTTTCACAAGAAATTAAGCAAATAATGAAATATTTCCCCAGAGATATTGGTACAATATCACAATATCTCAAAAGTTAAACTCAATTCAAAACAGAGAGAGAGAGTTAATCCAATCTCACAGCGAATTCGCTACAATCAATAATAGCATTAGGTAAACAACAGTTCGCTTAAAACAACTACAACTGAGCTGAGGTGTTTTACTTCAGCTTTTATAAGCTTTTTAATTATTCACTAGAACATTCTGGTAAAACCTACTTTCTCAATTTTTGTGGATGGCAACAGCAATTACGAGATATTTATTTATTAAATATTAAATGCACGCGATCTTTTATTTTTAATTTTCCGAAGTAGCTTTTTCTTCAAAAATCGTCTGCGTTGCACGGGAAAATAAAGCACTTTTAATTACAGTTCTAAATAAATAGCTAAATAAATACAAAATCCTAACAATATAATCATGCATACTTACAAACTTTAGTTTATGAGTACGTTTTTAAATTTCTGTATTAAGAAAATAATATGTATTTACAAGATTTGAAGGCAATTACAGTTTTAAATTCAGATTTTCCATATGCATAATTTTCTTGGCAGGTGCTCGTGTTACAAATATTACGTTCGGTATCGATATTTATGTTCTTGGATGCACTGTTAATTTTGAAGAGTGATCATTTGCGAAGTGGGCATCTTTAGAGGGGAATATAGTATACCGGGTGTTCCACGTAAAACCGGCCAGACTGACCTGAACAGAAAGTTGCTTGAATATTCTAAAGAATACGAGGGTTATTTGTTTAAGGCGAGGGATGATTTAGAGAGGTCTTTCTAAAAGAACCATACTCGTATTCATATCATACAGGGCCAAAATCATAAATAATAGCCACTCAGCCAATCAGTTCACTTCTTTTCAAACACGGATTGAACTACCACCATTCAAAGGCCTTCATTCGGCCTGCACAGAAAAAACATGCTCACGGGTAACAATAATTTACAAACAGAACTCAGACTAACATTAGGCAATTACTGTAAATATTAATTTATTTTAAGAACGAACATTACAAAATAATATTACAGAAACATCTCAAATATTAATTTATTTTGCGAACAAACGTTAGGAAAGTATCGTAAATATGAATTTATTTTAGGAACGAACGTTACAGAAGTATCCTAAATACTAATTTATTTCACGAACAAACATTACAGAATAATATTACGGAAGTATCGTAAATATTAATGTAATGCACGAATAAATATTACGGAAGTATCGTAAATATTGACTTATTTTACGAACAAACATTGCGGAATAATGCTATAGAAGTTTCTCAAGATGTTCTTCTTGGACTTCTACAATATATATTTTTTTTTCATGCTAAGTCACACTTTGTTAACTTTGCGAAAAGCAATAATGTGATATTCTTCAAGGAATTCACGAATGTTCTCTTTAAATCGATGAATTGTTGAGAGCTTTTTTTTTTTTTTCCCATAGATTCTGCTTCCTCGATATTCCCTGAGATGAAAACAATAAGAACTCAAGTTCGAGGAATGGGCTATCCATAAACCTTTGCTTCTTAATCGATTTCTTAGGTCCACTAGCGACCGAGCGTCAAAGTCGCTGAACACCAGTAGTTAAGTCCGAGGTTCGAGTCAGCGAATGGGCTGACTGCATGGGTGCTTTCGTGGTTTTCCCCTTGTGTAACGTGTATACGAACCAGTTTACCCTAGAAAGTCCTCCATGAAGCCATCCCTCCTCTTAGGCAGATAGCCCTCGAATGCTTTGCCGTAATCAAATAAACCAAACCAAAACTAACCTATTCGATTTCTTGTGATCCTGAGTGATGTTGATAAAGCAGCGTTAAAGTGAGAAGTTAGGGAAAATGTATGCATTGGCTTTACTTGAGACGTTCTCTATTTACTTTCTCCGCATGAAAATCATAAATATTTGTTTCTCAAATTTTATTTTAGTATTTACAAGTTAGCAACGAATTTAAACTGCAGGAGTATGACTATGTTCTCCAAAACTGTTGCATATATGCATTTTACACTATACGGAAAATCAAGAAGATTGCAATACGAACTTCTTCCTTTTATTCATGCGATTCAAATATTTATTTATTCTTTGAAAATTTTTCCAAAAAATGAACACAATTATCACAATTATTCATAAGAAATCGCAGAATTTCATGCATTTTAGATATTTTATTATAGCCCTGCCTCTATCATCTGCCGATTCAATATTCGAGGCGGCTTATCAGAACCAAGTTGCATTAAATTATTATTTTAATTTAGAAAAACTGAAGAATTGTAAATTGCAATGCTCACATCATGAAAGAAAAGGCTGTAATATTAAAAAAAATCAGTAACCAGAAAGTTCTCCGTACAGTACAATGTACTATTGTTTATTGGATACTAGTACGGTAATTCATGAATGAGCATAATTTATCAGTTAAATTTTGAAGTGCTTTTATATTGCGCAGTACCTCATTACACAAATCTCTCTAAAGGGATGGATAATAGCATGAAGAACATTTTAAGGGAAACTGACTCGTATTTACTTCACACGTGGAGAAAACAAGAATAGCAAACGTTACTTTCATTACGAAAACTCCAATTCAGTCAGCCTGTTCGAAGAGATATGAAATCGGATCGTGGCCGCTGGAAGACATGATGTCAATTTCCGTTAATTTCCAATGTAAAGTAAACTAAAATTATTTGAATTTATTATAAGGAATTAAATCTCCAGTGAAAAGCTTAATTACAAATACAAAGACTAAAATAATATGCGTTTGTAAACTGAAAATCTTTTTAGCGTATGTGAAATAAGTCGTTGGAATTCCTTAATTCGTACTAATATCTATTCCATTTAAACAACACCATTGAAACTGCGTCGGTTGGACAGGACTTTCAAGCGCCTATACTTTATGTGTTGTTAGAAAATTACTCACCCACGAATTAATTTACAAAATTTAAAACGGAGTTCAGCCTTTGATTGAAAAGCTGTGGGAAACATTGAAACCATGCCTCCCGAGAGGCCATTCGACAGAAGGCCTACGATTCTTGCACACTCTTCTTCCCACTCACATGATCGGGCTCGGTTTTTGTTGCGATTATGAGTGCAGAGTTTTCGGATGCTTTCCCATGAACGCGCTGGGTCCGATCACTTACTTGTTTTCACTTTGATATCGAAAATACTGAGCGGCTGGTTCCTGCGGATGGTAAGTTATCGCCATTTGGCGACTTAGAGTTAGGTTTGAAGTTTTTTCCTTCTCCTCAAACATCGATAAATTTTTATCGCAGCTGAAACGAGATGAGGGAAAGAATATATTGTTTTTAAATCTTCTATTTTTAGAAAGATTCATTTATTTTTAAATCTGATCTTCATTTAATTCTGCGCACTATATAATGTTATTCCGTTATTCATCGCATATTTTTTTTTGCCACTTAAACTCTTTCTTTTAAGGACATAAATTCGAAATTATATACGATTTAAATACTTGATTGATTATAGTATGATTATACTAGGATCGATTAGCAAAAAATAAGTTGATTAACACTAGGATCGATTAGCAAAAACGAAGGCGTGTGAAAACACGTCTAGTGCAAGTTACCTTAATTTTTTTTTCAATGAAATGGATGTCACTGACGCAAGTTGCGTTTAGTACTTCATAAAATAATTTAGTAATTTAATATTTTTATTAAAAATTTTGTTTGTAAATTCGCTTGTAAACAAAATCTAGCTGTTGTTGTTGTCTAATGCTCACTTGTCTAACCTATAGTCAGACCAAGCCCACGAAATTCCTCGTGGCAAGGAGCGGAGCGCAAGATTACACCTGTCGTTGGCAACAGCCTTGAGTACCTTACAGACGACAGTGCAAGTTAGCTCAATTCCGCCCCCAGTTTTAATGGACAGCACACCGAGGGGGAGACGGGTCCGAGGGTCTCCCACCACCTCTTTCTCAACCACCAACCTCTCGAGAGGACTTTCGGCTTGCCGCATATTTAGAGTGCCCCTTTGCCACACAGACACTATACAGGGTGTTTATAAAGTCCCGGACCCATTTTGATGTTTAATAACTCATAAAATAATAAAGATCGATTAAAAGTAATAACATAAATGGTTAGATAGACTCAAAAAGTTTCATGCCCCTAATCAATGAACTTCCACGTGTGACCCCTTCGTCGCTCGGAGAATATCAAGTCGATATTCAATTTCATGCCAGGTACCGGCAAGCATGTCGGCATCCACAGAGGCTATTGCGGTTGTAATTATGGCTTTTAGGTCATCAATGTTCGACACTCTCCTCCTGTAAACGTTGTCCTTTACAAATCCCCAAAGGAAAAAGTCCAGCGGCGTTATATCAGATGATCTGGGTGGCCAAGGAATTGGACCTCCTCGCCCAATCCGTCTTCCTGTAAAATAGTCATTCAAAGAACTACGAACGATGGTACACCAGTGAGGTGGTACACCATCTTAATAATACCACATAACATTCCAATATTTGCCAAAAACAAAATAGAGAAAAATGCAATTAATAAGCAGATGATATTTAGAAAAGTACAGATATTTAGACTGGAAAATGAAATTATCTGAAATTAACCACACGCGCAGACGATATGTACAAAAATAAAGATATTCAAACCTGAAAAGGAAAATATATAAGTTATTCCACCAATAAATGCCATAAGTTTGTTTATATTTTCATTATTTTATGAGTTATTAAACATCAAAATGGGTCGGGGACTTTATAAACACCCTGTACTTTTACAAACAAATCCATGCCTTCTCTGGAATTCGAACCCGGCCCCTTCGGCACGTCAGTCAGCGCCACCAACCACTATAACCGGTTGGGCGGCACAAAATCTAGTTTATTGTTCCAATAAACAGAAAGACTGTAATATGAAATTTTTTATCATATTTTATTACGTATAATTAAATTTCTATCAACATAATCAAATATTTACTCTTTCATTTTTTTCATTAAAAGTTGTATTCAGTTGGGAGTTGAATAAAAATACAATTTAATCGCTTTTTAATTGAAGAAAAATTAACTTTGTAAGGTTTTAGTTAAACTAACCAAGTTTATTTTAATTTAAATCTTTTCTATCTCCTCTCTGCTTCAACTTCCTGTCAGAAGAAGCGCGCGTTTTTAGCTTATGCTAATTTTGAAGTTCAGCCAAGCACTATTTAAGCCAGAGGTAGAAACCTCTCGGTGTGTGAGAGCTCAGACTCAGATCACGGTCACGCCGCTCAACGTTCGTCTGACCAGCTAGCAGTTTAAATTTATAAGCCATAGTGCTTACTACGTGATTGCATTGTAAAATAAATTAAAGTGCGGTAGTATTTAGTATATCTTGCTACGCACCCTTTTCGGTAGAGGCCAATCTCCGCGAATTGCTCTGCGAAGCAAAGTTTGATTTAAGTTACATTTAAATTTATTTAAGTTTATTTGATTGTTAAGTTCGACCCAAGTGTGGTCTTTTACTTTCTGTATCTCTCCCGAATTGGGAGGTTTGTTATTAATAGTGATTTAATAAAAGAGGATTTCAAATCCCTTTCACGTGCAGTTATTCTCCAGCCCAACAGTTACATCAGAACATAGCGTACCTTCCGCTCCCTCTTTCAGTTCAGGACTTAGAACTTGAGGATAAGAACCCTTTACAGAATTTACCATGTTTCCAAGAAGGATACACAGAACACTAAGTCCTGACAACTTTTTATAACATATTTAAAATAAATATTTTGAAACGAAAACCATAATATAGTTTTCTTCTGTGTTATTTCTATAGTATTGATAAATCTAAACTCATTTTGATCTGTATGTACCCCGCTATATTTATATATTAGTAAACAATATTTCTTCAACTGCAACGATATGTTATGGTTTATATATGCAACAAGATATTATGTTGGTTGCTGCAAAACTGTTATAGGTTTCAAGTCCAGCAAACACTTTTATATAACAGTGCCAATTAAACACTGTTATAGGCTTCAAGTACCCCATCCGGTTATTCAGTTTTACTCGAAATGTAATCAACTCTTTACATGAATACTGAAAACAGGAATTTGTGAAAGTTTCATATAAAAGTTAATTCGAACCCCCTCTCCCACCAAAAAAGAATGGTCACACGCATAGACAAAGAAAGACAAACATCATTGCCAAAAATAGTAAAAAAGTGTAATGGAGTTGCTGTAAAAATAATAGTTTTGAATAGTTTTTGGTCAATTTTTTCCTCCTCTTTTGATTTTTTTAAATGCCGTATCTGCTTTTAATTGATTCTTTTCTCTAAAACAACTGTTACTCATAGTTTTAATGCTTTTTCATCTATACGTAGCATAATTTCGCTTATACGTCTTATTCATCGACGTTTAATTTCGCCGATGAGGTAGGTTCTCCGAAAGTCAGTTATTTCTTTCGATAATTCATTTTAATATTTCATTATAATATGCATAAAAATAAAGGAAGCGGACACTGCGGTCCAGACTGGCTTGAGCCCTGAGTGTGGCACACACCTGTTGCGAAATATTAACCACCAACTACTGGCAGTTTTTGCTGCCAATTGCTCCGGTTGGCGATGTACTTCTAAAAGCGTGGTAACCCCCAGCTGAGTGACTGAAGTTTCGAATCCACTCGATGTCGATCGGTTATTGCGTGGGAAAAGGAATCTCGGGAGCGAAAACTTCTCCTCTGGAAACTCCTCCGGGACTCTCGAACAAAATCCATTTAGAACCCTCCCAACACTTCATTACAGTTGCGCATTTATTGCACTTGTGTCTGTTATACTTGTACCGATATCATGGGAAAATGAGACAGGTGCTAATGCGTGAGAACTTCGGTTGGGGGAGTATATACGGCATTTGTTGAAATGGTGATCATGCCGCTCTTATGACTGAAACCACTTTTTATATGTTCCGCGAAATTCTTCATGTTCCGTTGTTTTGGGAATTCGTATTTTCTTTAACTGTTTTTAGTTCGTTTCATTTCAGTTGCTTTTCTACACTTTTCTATTTCGTTAAAATAAAAACATTTTGAGGTATGGGGAAAATAAAATTGCAATCTGAAAACTTAAGAATATAATTTAATACTGTAAAAATACATTTACTATTAATTTTTTTTTAACTTTCTTGTACGAAGTAAAGGAAATGTGTACGTACGGACAGAATGAAGGATTGTCTTTTTCTCCAAAATGGGCTGGCTGTAAAGGAATTTCTTCTGTGTCTTCTGTAGGTGCGTATGTTATATATGCATGTTTGTATGTATCCCGGATTACTAAAAAACGATTAGCTGTAGAACGTTGAAATTTTGCGTATGGAATTGCTGTAACATCTAGTTGTATTCCTCCCTTTTTTATTGAAATCAGAAGTACCAAATATTTATGCATATCCCCCCTCACCCGCCTTAAATGTCCTTACCTGAGCTTTATTTTCGCAACCTTTGGTCGTAGTTATATACTTCCAATTGCAGAAATGTTTTAAATGACAAAAATATTTATCTTTTGGTAATGTTACAAGGTATTTTCTCTCCCTTTTTTGCGTTCCTTCGCGGTGTAACGGTTGCACCCTCGGCGCGTATCCGAGAGGTCCTGGTTCGAGTCCCGGTGAGGCCATTGCTCATTTCTCGTGTTTCCTACTTCATAAAATAACCTAATGACTCTACAGTGGCGCCCGAACTAAAAGGTGGCGGAAACCACCAGGATTTGGCGGCTAAGTTCCCTAATCTCCATTCGCCCTTCAAAAGGGTCAGTATATAAGGTATTTTCTCCCTCCTTTGTACTTGCCTTCGTGGTGTAACGTTAGCACACTCGGCGCGTATTCGAAGGATCCAGGCTCAAGTTCCGGCGAGGGCATTGCACAGTTTTCATGTCTCATGCTTCAAAACCCCAATGACTTTACAATAGCAAATACAAAAAATAAATAAATAAAATAAAATAAAATAAAATAAAATCTGAAATGTTTCAGATTTTAAATTATGCCCGAAGGAGTGTTTTTTTAACGTTTTGTGTGTTACCTTTATTTATTAAATATCATGTTCTTCGCACTTAAACCGCAAAACTCAGTTCAACAGCAATATCGCAAAATAATTTTTAAATTAGCATATCTTTAGAATATCCGGTACACAGTTCCGCGCGCTGGAAATAAATTTTGTTTTGTTTTGTTTTTTCTCGTAGAGTGATGCCACTGCTCGCTTTTAAATCGTTGAGTTTGTTCATCAAAAATTCGTTGAAGTTTTACAAAATACGAAATAAATAACAAAACAAATTCCAAATTCGGGCTTCCAGATGCGCATTTTCGGGTGGAAACGTACGTTATTCAAAACTGGATGGCTCTAGGTACCGTTGTTTTATCATATTTGGAGAAATATACATACATTTATGCAGATTCTTCATCATTTAATTTCGTTAAATATAATACAGGGCTGCAATATTTTGTGGCAACAGTTTGAAAACTGATTCAGACTTTCAATGTTTCCGACGCAAAATCGCAAAACGAAAACAATAGTCCTTTAGGGACAAAGCCCCTTTTGGACTAAAAAAAAAATCACAAACAACAAACTCTAACTTTTAATGTGATCTCCGGGTTCCTATACTTATATTTGGGAAAGTTATATAGCTTTGGGAAGTTCCTTATGAAAAAATAAAATTATAAGAAGTTTGGCTTCCGTACGACAAAATTTGACCGGTATATTTAATTTCAAAATTTGCAATTTTTGATGTCATTTTCAACTTGCCTTGAGGGATCGGTTAATTTAGAATAGTTCCTATGAATAAGTTAAAGTGATGCGCAGCAAAACGTATGTGCAATTTAATAGTTCGCCCAATGAAACCATGTAATATTTTCTAGAAAAAATATTATTTAGTTCCAGTAAGTAATGAAATAAAGGCATGAGCGTTCTTAATTTTATCATATCAATTACTATGCACTTCGAATTCTCATGATTTCAAAAATGAAATATTTTAATTCTTTAAAAAAATAAATGTAGCATTTTAAACAAATTAAAGGCAGTGTGACAAAATTAAATTTGTCTAAGAACGTTATGTAGTAGTAGTAGCACTATAGTTTAGTGGACAATCTTTTTTAACCGATGGCGAGCCCTCAGCCGACTTCGACTTGGCCACTACTAAGTGCCAAAATTAGTGGTCACTTTATTTGTGCCTCAAATGAAGGGACAGACAGTTACAACCATGCCTTCGTCGAGATTCGAACCGGGGCCCTTTGGTATCGAAGCCGTCTCTCCTAACCACTATACCGTTTGGGCGGCGTGGAGAAAATATTAGTAGCATAATAATTATAGTATAAATAAAGGTCAGGTTAGGTTATTCAATTATGACAAAGCACACGAGGGCTATCTGCCTAAGGGGAGGGATGCCTTCGTGGAGGACTTTCTAAGGAAAACTGGCTCGTATACACGTTACACATGGGGAAAACCACGAAAACGCCCATGCAGCCAGCCCATCCGCCGGATTCGAACCTCGGACCGAACTACGAGTGTTCAGCGTCTTTACCGCTCGGCCGCTGGTGGGCCATAGTATAAATAAAATAAGTGTGTATAATTTAGCATCTAGAGCAGAAGAGAGATGGGAAGGTAGTCGCATTTACACTATTTATTTTATTTATTTATTTATTATTATTTTTTTATGTCTGTTGTAATTGTTTTTAAGTCCCTGTGATTAGCGTATAAAAGAGCCCCATAGGAAAACGTTTTCGGAAAATTTTTGTTTCTGCAAAGCTAAGGCATCATGGCTGCAAAACCAATAATTCCGAACCGAAAAAAATTAAGTGTGCATTCTGCAAAGCCCGAAAATCAATAGACAAACAAAAAAAATTAAAAACTGAGTTTCAAATAATTAAGTAACATAAAAGCAATAACAATAATAAAAACAAAATAATTATGTTACACCTTAATTTGTACTCGTTAGATAATTTGAGGTACGCATAAGTAATACGCTCATCTGACATAAAAACAATTACAAAAGCTAATTCAGTACTTTATAAACATATATATATGGATAGAAGTTATATGTACGTAAACAAAAGTACGATTCGTCTAAAAATTCTGAACTGCCCAACCGGGGTTAGTGCTTCTGATCGAAGGACCCAGGCTCGAATCCCAGAGAAGGCATGGATGCTTGTAAATGTATAATGTCTATGTGACGTGGGGGTACCCTATATATACGGCAAGCCGAAAGCTCTCTCGAGAAGCTGATGGTTGGTGAAGAGGAGTGACAGACCCTCAGACTCGTCCCCCTGAGTGCTCTCTCTCAAAATTGAAGGCTGAATTGAGCACACAGGTGAGTCATACTGTCATCTTGTGAGCTTTCTTTGATTTCAGACAAGCGAGATTAGTCATCAACAACAAAAAATTCTGATTTTATTGGATAGGAAGAAAACAAAATTAATTGCATATTTGAAATCAGCGGGCCAATTACTACAAATCTGACGCGCTTTCTTTAGTCGCTTTTGGTCTTTCCTTTAATCGCTAGTAGGAATTTTTAAATCTTTCAGAAGACACTTCATAAATATAGTAATAGAGATCTAAAACGGTTTTACTTCCTTAGACTCTAAAATTATATTTATATATATTAATCCCAAAATTTTAATTCCGATTTTTCTATGGATTTTTACACTTTAAACATCATCGGTGCAACAATATCAGTATAGGTAACTGATTGGGATCTGCCCAACCGGTATAGTGGTTAGCGTCGCTGACTGGCGTGCCGAAGGACCCTGGTTCGAATCCCGCAGAAGGCATGGATGTTTGTAAATGTATAGTGTCGGTGCGGCATAGCGGTGCTTTAACTGTGCGGAGAGCCAAAAGTCCTCTTTGTGGATGGGAAGACCGGTTAAGTGGAAGAGGAGACCATCAACGTGTGGTTTGATGGAAGAGTTTGGGGTGGGAGACCCTCGGACCTGTAAACCGGGGTACTCGCCATCATACTTGGAGGCTAAACTAAGCAAAATCGCACTGTCACTTCTAAGGTGCTCAAGCTGTTGCCAACGACAGGCGTATTTTGCGCTTCTTGCCATGAGGAATTTCGTGGGCTTGGGGTGATGTTACTGTCAGGCAAGTGAGCATAAGTAACAACAATGCAATGTTTTGTCCTTCCAAATTAAATAAAACAACAACAACAAAAAGCGACATACGATATATTTTTATATGAGAGACACAATACAGAAATTACCGATTGCTCATGTAACTTAAAATATAGGTTAGAATTAAAGCCGAAAAAAACAAGTTTACTAAAGTGTTCGCCATTACAGTATATTTTGCAATAATGTTGCGTTGAGATTGGCGCTCAATGCCTTTAGCAACGAACTGTATTCCTAGAAAAGAATATTTTTTGAAAGAGGGGCTTTATCTGACCTTGTTCAAGGACATGAAATCATCTGGCGTTCAAGGATTCGAAAATATATGCGAAGTATACGTGGAAAAGTGACTGAAGAGAGCAATGGAAGTTACGGAATTTGTCCAGTCAGAGACATTCTTGACATGGTGATTCAAAAATGATAAGCGATTAAGAAGAAAGTGATGATGAACTATCAATACCAATTCTACAAAGAAACCAACTCCAGCACTTCATCATTAGCGTTTCGCACGACTGGTGAATCACTGGAATTCGCTGACAAATTGTTTGACTACGCCGTCCGACAAACTGAGTTTGAATTTTTAATGATGTCAAAGCATTATTCAGAATTCGCTTGATTTCAGAAAGAATGTAAACATGAATTTCAAGCAAAGGCATTTAATAACCGTTTCCAGGAAGAAAAACTGAAAATTTTGAGTAGATTTTATCATTATCTATCTATCTATCTATCTATCTATCTATATATATATATAAAGAAGAAAGTCTGTTTGCCTTTGTTGGCTAATAACTTAGTC
Source organism: Stegodyphus mimosarum (assembly GCA_000611955.2). Lineage (NCBI taxonomy): Eukaryota > Metazoa > Arthropoda > Arachnida > Araneae > Eresidae > Stegodyphus > Stegodyphus mimosarum. The sequence goes on from KK121166.1 coordinate 134,721, forward strand.
ACTACTACAGCTATCGTCACCAAACTTTCTACAAATCTTTTCTGGGTCTTGGGAAAAGGTCAACGCCTACTTTTTTTCAAAGGGGGAAAAAAAAGATAAATTCAGAGATATTAATTAAAAACTCGGAAAAACGATCATTTTTTCCCTCTGATTTTCCGAGTGATTTTCTCGAGTGACAACAGTCTCGCAAGCTGGAGATGAAAATCCGCTTTATTTCGAAAGTTGTTGTCACTGGCTCGCTTTCGAATACTAGAGTTCGTTAATAAAAAATTTCTAAGTTTTACGATGAAATAAAAATAGCACTGACGAACATTAAATACATTATTTCCGATTCCAAAAATTCGTGGGAAGCCATTTCGATTGCATACGACTTTAAACAGCCGAGATATTAATTAAAAACTCCGAAAACATTTATTTTCGCACTCATTTTTCCGAGTGTCAACAGTCTCGCCGGTTGGAGATAAAAATGCTTTATATCGAAGTGTTGCTATTGTTCGCTTCCAAATCGTAGAGTTTGTTAATCAAAAATTTGTAAGTTTTACAAAACCTATGTATATATAAATATATATATATATAAAGAAGAATGCTTGTTTATTTGTTTGTTCGCGTTATTGATTTCTAATCAAGTATGAATTTGATTAGAAAGCCGAAAGTCATTAAAAACGGCTTGCCATGGTTGCTGATATAATGAGAGAGAATTAGTTTATTTTTCTATCGACATTTTTTATGTGGGTTCCATGACTATGAATCGTACTTTTTGCATCGTTATTAGCGAAGGATTACAGCGGTGTCGTTCTCTCTATTGTTAGATGCATTATTCTCAATCTAACTTAACTGGCATCGGGTATTTCAGCCAGTTTAAACTAAATTTTACTTTATTTAATGCTTAGGAATCATATTTTGAACACGATCTTTTTCTATGGCATTGCTTAAAATTTTCTTTACCCCGTTTCTCCCATTTGTTTCACAAGCACTCGCCTGTTCATTGACACAGAAAAAACACTTATGCCATAATTTCAGGGGAACTGCTATTGGTCAGTCATATCAACGTGAAAAAATAAATGAATAAACAGTTTCGAGTAAATTTTTCCATCCGGTTAAATGTTGAAGGTCCAACTTAATTGATACTTATTCCATCTAGTTTAATTTTAATCAGCACTGATACGCCCACTTTATTCTTAGAATGAATGATATGCCTCTTAAGATCAAACCAATTTACTTTGCATATAGTTTATGCAATTTCCCATTCATTATATGTTGCAATATGCGTTGATATGTATTACTGATTTGCAAAAGAAGCCACAAACCGGCTATTAAACAGATATTCCCACACAGCAATTATTACAAAACTAAAACGTAAGATATGCGAATTTTTGGAAAAAGATGTTGAACCATATTACAAGGTAAAAGCTGATTGCTTGTTTCTGACAGGCTGTACGGAAATGTCACTTTCTGTCCATGGAAAATTTCATGTTTCCTCAGAGATGATGCGTGCAAATGCCACTTGTGCGAATCTGCCATGCGCACAACAGTCAGATCACAGTCTTAACAGGTAGTCGCCGTATGATTTTAACCCATTAATCAGCAGCAGAAAATGAGTAAAGTGAAAAATATTCAGATATGTCGCACAACCGATATAATGGTTAGCGTTGCTGACTGCGGTGCCGAAGGACCCGGGTTCGAACCCTGGAGAAGGCATGGGTGTTTGCAAATGTATAGTGTGTGTGCGGCATGGGGGTACTCTAAATATGCGGCGAGCCGAAAATCCTTTCGAGAGGTTGTTGGTAGG
>KK121167.1:0-18403 GCA_000611955.2 Stegodyphus mimosarum
GAGATAGAAAAGATTTAAATTAAAATAAACTTGGTTAGTTTAACTAAAACCTTACAGACTGAGTGTTCGGTGCATATTTTTGGCGAACATCTTCGTGAAGTAGTTAAAGTCCTGATCTTGAACAGGGAGCTGAATGCAGCTATGTTCTGTGGTAGAATACTGTGATTAAGTGGTGGAATAACTATACGTAAGAAGGATTTAGAATCCTCTTTTATTAAACCACAATTATTTACAGCCACTTCCCAACTCGGGAGGGATACAGAAAATAAAGACCGCACTTGTGTCTAAAATGAACAATCAAATTAATTTAAACTAAAGCTAAATAGAAATTAAGTAGTCGTTGCTCACAGAGCTATAAACGCGAGGTTGGCCTCTAACCTAAAGGGTGCGTAGCAAGATTTAACTAATACTAACGCACTTAGAATTACTTCAATAAGTAACAGCGCTACGGCTTAGAATTTAAATACTAGCTGGTCAGGCGAACGTCGAATAGAGTAACAGTGGTCTGAGATTAAAAGCTCTCTCACACTGAGAGGTTCCTACCTCTCGTTTAACTAGAACTTGGCTCCACTTCAAATTAGCATAAAGCTGAAACGCGCACTTATTCTAACGGGAAGTTGAAATGAGAACAGATAGAAAAGGGCAAAATTAAAATAAAACTTTGTTAATTTAAACTAAAACCTTACAAATAACTTTGAAATAAGAGTTAGTCTAAGAATAGGAGCAAACGTTTTGCAAAAAAAAGTGTTTTATTGGATTTATGTTTTATTAGTTTTTGTGTCATCATTACTTCTAATTTTAGAAACACAAAGAAGTTTTCAGGGGGGGGGAAGAATCACATATTTTTAAATGCACAATACATTTAACTAATACGGTGGTTGTGCATTAGCTATTAAATATATGGTATGTGGAAATATATTTGCATAAGTGGAAGACTTCGTGATTGTTTTTCGTGGATAGAATAAACTCCAGTTCGAAACCAATCCCTAAAAGTGTTTACAAATGAATGCAGATTCGGAGGGCGGAAAAAAAAACTGATTACATCTCTTACAAAAGCAAGAGTACTAACCATTAAGCAAGGCAGTTTGACTCACCCAAAACACCGTGTATGGCATTTTATGATATCTCGGTATAATTTTTTTAAAACCTTAAGTACCTTGGATTCGTTATTGACAACCAGCTTAACTGTCTGCCTCCCCCGTGTCAAATACGCAAAAGATAAACTTACAAAGCGTTCAGACTCTGCGCAATATTCCATAGGCTTTAATTACATAAGAGTTTCATATGAATTCTCTTGCTCACTGCAGCTATATCAGACCTTTACACCGCAGTGCAATTAGCAAATCATCTGCAAACATGTCAGAGACTCCATCTGCTAAAAATCTGTTAGACGCACAAGAACTACCTCTACAAATGTTTTGCAAGTAGTATTAACATTTCCACTTCCTTTAGATTTAGGACGCTTAGGGCAATTAGGACAATTAGACTGAACCGTACTACTGTCCTGTGACAACACACCTATATTAATAGCGATTACGAACACCGTGATATCTCACTACTCTTAAGTCTTCGATATTACTTGCAGTTTGAACTTCAAGCCTCTTCTGCGGTTCTGAAGTCATTTTTATGAACGCTGCTAAGGAAGGCTGTAGATTTTTGCTTATGGGAATGCAGACAAGTGCGCAACTGAAGGAAGAAACTCGAAGGTAACAACACTATAAATCGGGAGGAAATGCAGGCCGGTAAGACAGGCCATAATCAATGCCAAGAACGTATCAGTGAAGATAATATGCACAACATTCTCTTAAGGTTCTTCTTGTCTCTTCCCGGTTCGGAATATGATAAATAAACACCAGTAATTAAAAATAGCCAGAGACTTCTACTTTTCGTGCCTAGAAAGACGAGACCTTTGCTTTGTTGGGTATTACCGTATACTTGCATCATCGATAACGATGTAACAAATGAATCCGTAAAGCGAGCTTCATCACTGAATCACACAGCATGCCAATACCAGCATCATATTCGAAGAATCGTTAACTTTATAGACTTCTTGAAAAATCCCAAGAAAGATTAATTTCCCACCCATTGGTAGAAAAAAATATAAATGCATATTAAGACTGTCTCCGTCAGTGACAAGAACATATATCCCATAATCTGCTCATCCTCCAGCAGACATGGCATATTCCTATCGTGCATGCATCACTTCAATATTATAGATAATGGTCTCTGCCGATGTGGCGCACGTGGCGACATAAATCACTATGTTTTATGTCTTCCTTCTTAATGAAAGGTTAAAAATGAAAACAGCGGGGCACTTTCCTCACTTATGCTCGGTTCGTTTCAAATTTATTTCGCATTCTTAGAAATCTGACGTATGTAAAGCAAGAAATCAGAAGCAGGGAAAACTGAGCTTTATTTACAAATTACGCTGCAACGGTATAGATTGTGGTTGTATTTGAATATTACTTCTGTGTTTAAAGGGTATAAAAGTATCAAATTTCCGTAATTAAATTTCAGTAAAATTTTTAAATTTAGCATTCTGCAATTTTGTAATAAAACATACGCATTATTTTAGTACAAGCTTAATTTATTGAATAGAATACATATAGGCATATCTAAGAAAATACTTCACATCTGGAGCCTGTATAGCTATTTATGTATTTGGAGGGAGGAAATGTGAGAAATCAGCTGTGTCTTTGCCGGGATTCGAACTCCAGAATATTTTATTGCTAGCCGGACATATCACCAGTTACACCATGAGACAGTTGGGAAGACAAAAATACCTTACATTCTCCCCCATTTTAAATGCTACTGCGGAGACGGCAAACAGACGTCAGCCCAATCGATAAAATGTAGGTGGAAGCGAATTATCTTCGACTATATTTCAGTCAGAAGGCACTGTAGAACTACTAGGTTTATTTAGAGTGAAAAACGTAAGAAAACAACTATACTCTCGCTGAGATTCAAACCACGAATCTTCCAGTTGCTAGCTGGATGTGCTATTACTTACACCACGAGAGAACACAACGCATGATAACTCATTATGTATTCCTCCACTTAAAGATCGATTGGAGAAAAGCCGAGAGTCAATTGCAAAATGTAAGTGGTAAGAAATTAGCATCCGCTTTATCAGTCCGGCATCATTTGTAGATCTTGCGATTGCTGTCCGGGCGTGCCACCAGGTACATCACAAAAGCACACTGCGGAGAAGACGAAAATTCCTTTTCAGTTTATAAGGTATTTCTTCCACCTTCTCAGCATGCCTTCGCCATGTAATGGTCAGCACACTCGGCGCGTATTCGAGAGGTCCGTGGTTCGAGTCCCGGCGAGGACACTGCTCATTTTTTACGTCTTCTATTTCCAAAATAACCTAACGTCTCTTCAGTGGCGTTGGAACTAAAAAGGTTGTGGATGATGATTCTCCACCACCAGGATTTGGCGACTGGGTCCCCTAATCCCCAGTCACCCTTTAAAAGGGGGGAGTATATAAGGTATTTCTCCCGCCTTCTTACCATGCCTTCGAGGTGTAATGGTCAGCGTGCTCGGCGTGTATTCGAGAGGTCCGTGGTTCGAGTTCCGGCGAGAGCATTGCTCATGTTTCACGTTTTCTGCTTTCAAAAGAACCTAACGTCTCTACAAGTTACATTTCCGAATTCGAGTTATCTTCTTAAAAGTTCCATATCAAAGCACGTTTTTGTGGGGGGGAGAGGGACATATTTAATTAAACAAATGAAATTCCTGCTTATTCATTTCTTGAAATAGATACGAGCAATTTTAGATAAGCTTATAAATTACGAGTTTTAGTTCCTAATATTATATAATTTCAATTTTTAGGATTGCCATAACTGGATTACTGACACGTTGAACGACCAGATTGAAGCTACCCTACCGTCAGATTATAACAGAGTGCTGGTCAATAAACTGGTATCTATAGGAGATAGGAAGAATGATGTGGTGAACTGTGCAAACAAGTTTATAAACTTGGCGCTCCCAGGTACAACTATTTCATTTATTGAAAATATGCTTTTCTGAAACTCCTATTGCTTCAGGCAACTGTGGTTAGTTAGATTAAAGCTATCTATCTAGGGCTAAATTTTCACATTCTTTTTAACTAAGAGCCATGAACTTGGCTGATAGAAAAATTTTGTATATGTATATCGTATCCCCAAAAATAGTCAGATACATGCAAAAGTAGTCGAATAAGCTGAAAGGGAAAAGTGTATTAATTTCACAAAATCAATGCAAAGTTAGATGACATTGCTCCGGTATGTTTCATGGATCCTTGAAGACATGCTTTCAGTCAGTTGCTTATTTGCCTACTGCTATTCACGTCCCCATTCGTCGATTAAAGTTTTTATAGGAGAATTCTTAGAGGAGGAGATTTTCAAAAGATAAGTTCGTCGTTTCATTTCATCCCAGATGTGTTTGATTCGAATTAGATTACGGCGACCAATCTTTAGATCAGACTTCCACATATCTCAAAATAGTATGTTGTAAGAATGAGTTCTGATCTTATTCAAGCATTTAATCGAAACAATCGGTCTAATTTTCGAAGTTTTGCTCTTCAGTATCAGGTCTCAACAAATCTGAAAATAAGGCATGAAAATAGAAGTTACTCCAATGATAGCAAAGCACACGAGGGCTATCTGTCTAGATAACAGATACCTTCGTGGAAGGTGTTTTAAGGGAAACTTGTTCTCATTTACGTTACACCTGGGGAACACGGCGAAAACTCCCAAGCAGCCAGCCTGTTCACTGGAATTTGTATACCTCGGTCGAACTACCACCGCTCGGCAGCTGGTGGGCCAATTTCCATACGGACAAATCATGCTCTGAAAGGAACAAAATTTAGTTCTAAAGTACTGTATATTTTATGAAGTCATATAGAATGTTTATGTAACTTTCAAAATTCGTATACGAAGGTTAAACAATCAATAGACTAGTGTTTTTCTAGAGAAGGCGCAAATATTCGTAGTTCCTTCTCCATATTTCATGGTTATTGCAATGCAGTTGGAAACGAAATGCTACCTAAGCAATTTCCAAACCTAGACATCTGACTAGGAAACGCAGAGTGTTTTTTTCTCTTCGCGTAATTTTTTGTCTGTCTACGTAATCTTTCGTCTGTCAGCTAGCTACGAAATTAGCATTACAATATTCTTTTCCTTTCATTATAAATTCATGTTATTTTTTTCCTCTGTTCCTAAGTAATCTAAGGTTTGCGTGCAGTAGATATATTATACTATCTGAATATCAGAAACCAATCAAAAGAGTGTAGGACCTTAGGAACGATATTTTACAGAAGTGCATAACCCTCTCTTCCCTTAATTTTACGAGAACACATCATTACGATGAATTATGTGATGAGTTTAGAGCTTAGTAGAAGCTGCATTCCGAGGCCTGCGCTCTCTAAGCTTAAACGATAATCAGGCCCCGCTGATGTCATGAAATTTCAGATCAATTTATACACGAACGTACAGAAATTACTATAGCTCCGGACACAGCCAAAATTAGGCAAATGCAAGGGAGGTGGATTCTTCTTTACATTCGGTAGTAAGCATCTGCTACCAAAATCATTCAATTTTGCGCAGTTTCCGAGATCAGGGTTTTGTTCCAGATGTGGTGCGAGTATTACATCCTTGAATATCTTATTTCGGAATACCAAATACTAATAAATGAGCAAAAATATTGTTGTCCTCTCAACAGTATCAGACAATCAGTACTTTAGATATGTGCTAGTCAACTCTGAGTGCCAAACTGGTTGCAATGAAGTTTAAAATTTTGCTATTTGGTTATACTTACTTTTTTTCTGTTACCCTATATTTATTAATACCTACTGTGCATTGTTTTTTGCCCACTCACCATGTTTACTAATTCGGAAAAGTTCAATTATTTTTGCATCCATATAGAATGGAAGCCAATTAAAGAGCAAAATCAGGTGTAGTATAGTCAAGTAGTATTTATTATGTTCGCTTTTAATTCCATACGGCTAATTAAAATAGATTACGTTATTTGAATATGACAAAGCACGCGAGAGCTATCTATCTGAGAGCAAACTATACTGGTGTGCAAAAATTAAGGACAAGACGATTTTTCCAATATAACGTTGTGCAAAACTTTCCAAAATCAATACAAATAATACCATAAGATCCTCAAGACGTATAAACATGGGTAATGTAAACAAAACTTCCCAAAAAAGAAATCCTCTCGGGAGAGGTCACTCAGGAGAATTCCTGGGAAGTACTGGCTAGGATCTGCACTTAGGCAGTCTCAACCACGGGAATATATAATCATTCATCACAGAACTAGAGCCCCCCATTCATTCCTCACAGATGTTGTGTAGCAAATTTTCACGTAACACTTAATTATTTAAGTTTGACTTAAGATTAATTTTCATTATTCTAAATTTATGCTACACAACGTCATTTTATTTAATATCTTGTATTTGTATTTGCTTGGTTTAATTTTAATTAGTGGTTTTGGTACTTTAAGATTTGTACGTCTCTTCCACTGGTTACTCGTAAACGCGTTGAAACAGACAATGGAATTAGGTGCTTTCGTAGGTAATAATCTTGATTTAAAATTACTTAACTTAGGTTGATTCTCGTTTAACTTATATCATTGTATGCAGAAAAATTAGCCTTTTAATTTAAGAGTACTTTCAAGTCTCTAGCTTAAACAGTTTTTAAGTTACAGTTAATTATTCAACGAATTTTTGCACTTCGAGTATTTTTTTTGGTTGAGGGGGAAAGGATTGAAAAGCGTCACTTTTGCAGTTGATTTCCAAGCCTTTGCTTAGGAATTTTTGTCCGTTGCCTAGGTTTGCTGGTTTTCCCACGCCTACGTCGAATTCTTGGTTCTTCTTTTGGCGGACTTGGCGAGATTCGGATTTTTGTTCCAGTTCAACTCCTCGATTTTTGGACAATATTAGCAGGGGTTTGTGCGAGGGGTAGAGTTTCAGTTCATTCACCCTTTTGGCGAGTTTTGGCGATATCTAGTGTCCGGACCTGACAAAAAGCGGGTGCAGGTGGGATTGGAAAGCTGTTGGGACGTCTTCGTTTTTGCATTCGGCTGACGAGAAGATATTTTCTCAAGTGCCTTGGGCATCTTGCTGCTACAACAGAAAGGATGAATTTGTTTTTTTAACGGGGGCTTATGGCTCCTGTCACTTCTTACTCCATGGCTTCTAAGCTTCACTGAAATAGTTCTTCAAAAATGAAAATGAAATAATTCTGCAATAGAAAATCACGTGAAAGAAAAATATACTTCCATGCCTTTTTTCAACCACAATAGAATTATCAATCATTCAATAATGGAAAGGAACTTATTCTTCATCAAGTCGACCGTGGGAACTTTCTTAGTCTAAATTCTGCACGTCAGACTCCGTCTGCCTCTTCAATTTAAAATGAACAGAAAAATCAATAGCCAAGCAACCTGTGTTCCGACCTGAGTTTCCTGATGGTTCTGAAGTTCGTAATACAGAAGGCTGGATGAAACTTCCAAGTTCCTGCGTACTGGGTATTCTTCGAATGTTCGGTGTCCGCCAAGCTGCCGTCGAACCCCCAAATCTCCAGGTTCACATCTTCCGTCAGTTAAGAAGTTTTTCTTTTTGAACTTTAATGTTAACTTAAATTCTTAAAGATTTTTTTTTCATCCAAAATTCTCTGGTTTAATTATTTCTTGAATTTTTTTAAAGATTCTATTATTATCAGAATTTAACTTTTATTTAAATGTTTGCTGTAAAGAATTTTGAAAGGTAGAAAATTTAAATCTTTAATATTTTTGAAGATTTGCTGATTTAACTGAGATCTGAAGAAATTTGTGAGCAGTCTTAAATTGCTCTAGTTAAAGGTATAATTTTTTTTTCCTCTTATGGTGCAATACTATAGGTACTTAACTCTGTACTTCATTATTTGAATTTTCTCTTGTTCTGGGATAAATAAGGTGTAAGAACCTTACAACTGAAAAATGAAATAGAAAATTTTAATTTGTATCTTAACTCATAAAAATAGTTATTACTTAAACAATAGTATTTGAATTGAAGTGGTTACTGTCTAAGATTGCAGTATTTGTGGAAAATATATAAATGTTTAGCTATTTGTTTTCTAAACTAAATAAGGTAGTTCCCGGGGACTAGTATAATTTTATGTTAGTAAATTTGTTTGATATCAGTGTTTTAAGGAAAGTAATAAACTAAGTTAGTATTATTGATTTTATGTGTTTACTTGAATTTCTGATTACACAACATGGTTTCACCAGTAGCAAGGCTCTTCGGGTTGTTGAAACGAAATTTAAAAGGGTACAAACACAACGCAATTCATATTTGTTTAAACTACTAGTATTTTACAGCTTAGTATATAACAACTGGTGCCGTGACTTTTGAACCAATTTTGAGCACTTAATATTTTGGTTGTTTTGAGCCATATTTAAGGGACATTATTAACTTCTTGGGGGTGTTGAACTTGATGCTGGTGATTTTATGTTTGTTTAAGTATTTAACAAGTAACATTTATTTTAAGTATTGCTATTTTTTCTTCCATCTGTCTAGACTTGATACTAAAACCCAATCAGTTAAACGGTTACAGTAACACGTCTATGCAGTGGTCGTATTTTGGTGATATACACATTTACCTTTTATTTTCTTGTGAGGGTGTATAACAGATGTGCACTTTTGTTTTGACACATTTTTATGGACTCTAATGCTCACAACACAAACAGCTACACAGAACTGCTGTTGTTATTATGTGTTAGTATCTAAGTGCTACACAATTTGATTACTGTTTACACAAAAATTCATTGTATAACAGATGTGTATTTTCTCAAAAATGTATGGACTCCAATGTTAACAACATTAACACTTACACTGTTTATTAGTTTAAAGTACTATTGTTATTTCTGTGTTTATATTAGTGTTAGTGTTCACCTGTGAGTCACAGATTAGGTTACCATTTTATCTTAGTGATTGCATTATTGTGAGTAACATATAGTTCAGTATGCCTAGAAAGAGAGTTCCTGCTAGTAGTAGTTTTTTTAGTATGGAGGAGGATCGAGAAGTCCAGGGTATGTCAGTTTTTGGGTCAGATCCTTTGGAATCTGTTCCTGTTTTTACAGGCGCAGACAGTGGAACTAGTTTAAGTGACTTCTTGGATAGGATAGACCTAATAGCCACTCATGTAGGCTGGTCAGATAAAGACAAATTGACTGTAATTAGAGTCAAGGTTGCAGGTGAGGCTGCTGATTTCATAAGAAACAACCCTAGGTTGAAAAGAGAAACCAGTCTAGAATATATTGTAAATGCCTTAAAGGAACGATTTACTTCTGTGCACAACTTGCACTCTAACATACGTGCTCTTATCCAGGCTTTTCAGAAGCCACACGAATCAGTAAGGCAGTTTGCTGCCCGTATAGAGGCACTTTCGTACAAAACTGTACCTGTAGAAAGAAATAGTGACCCTGCAGCTGAAGCTCAAAGGCAGGATTTATTACTGTCTGTATTTATTGAAGGTTTACAGCTTCATTTGAGACGATTACTGTTACCGCAGAATCATAAAACATTTACAGCTGCTAAACAACATGCCATTATCGAGGAAGATATGTGGGCTAAGAGCCATGCTAGTTGTGATTTTCCAACAGCTGAGGTTAGGGCAGTGCATGCGGCTAAGCCAGCACTTGAAAACGCTAGTACACCACCATCCGTACATACTTCAGAGCTCACTACAGCTATTAAGCTCCAGCAGGAAAATATAGCTCAGCTAACCAAAATGATGGGTTCACTTCAAACTCAAGTTCAGAGTTTACTATCACAGAGTACTCATACCAGACCCATTCAGCCCCGTTGTTACAGATGCAACAGAATTGGGCATATTAGTAGGGATTGCTACGTAAACATTGTGCCTAACCAGCACTCTAGACAGGGTCAACAGAGACTTAGAAGTAATCAGACAGCTAGGCGTAATCCCAACAACACCACACCAGCTGTTTCGAGTAACTCAAATACCACAAGTGTGACTAATAATGCTTTGAATCCCCAAGCTCCAAGCTTTAATTTAAACTAATTCAGGGTGGGGAGAAACCAGACTCCGTTTCGTCTCCTAAGGCCCTTTTGGAGGTACCATCCGTGTTTATTGTTTCCACAAGTGAGGCGTCTTTGCCTATAGTAGAAGGTTCTATATTGGGGAATAAAGTTAAGTTTTTATTGGATTCAGGAGCAACTGTGAACATCATAGAATCTAAATATATTAATTGTTTTGGCAATAAAATCTCACTGGACACCTGCAATATTTATTTGAAAGGAATAGCAGCAGAAAAGTTAAAAGTAACTAAAAAAGTCAGTTTAGTTGTAGAATTCCAGCAACAATATTTTGAAACTGAATTTTTGATATCTGACACACCTCTTTCGTCTCAGTATGGTGCTTTATTGGGAACTAAATTTCTGGTAGACAACAACATGCATTTGGATTTTTGTACTTCACAACTGTTAGGACCAAATGTAATTTTAAAGTGGAATCTAAGTCAGCCTAGTGCTATGAACTGTAATACACCTTCTAGTTCAGCTTCTCAGTCATTTTGTTACTCTGTAACCAAACATAAGTTACCACCTTTTTCTGAGAACATTATTAAGCTTACTACTCACTCTCTTAATTTTAATGCTAATACTGTTTTGATTGAACCTTTAATGGAACATGCACAAAGTAAATTTGCCATAGCCAGATCAGTTAATCAAACTTCTCAGTCTCAAGAATTTTATGTCAAAATTGCTAATTTTTCACCAGACATTCTGCACATAAACAAAGGAATGAAATTGGCCAGTGCCCAACCTGTGAATGTCATCTCACAAAATTTGGAACATATCAACAATACTACCATTGAAACAGGCGAGGATTTCGAGTCATGGGGTGGTGAATTTGATCTCAAACATTTACCTGAGCAGCAACAACAACAATTATCACACCTTCTCAATCAATATAGTAACATCTTTGCTGCCTCAGTTACTGAATTAACAGGGTGTGACACCATCTTGCATAACATCAACTTACGTGACAATATTCCTGTTAGGCAAAAGCCTTATAAAGTCCCTTACCATCTCAGGGATGAACTCGACAGACAGGTGGCAGAGCTGCTTGAAGCTAACATCATTCAAGAAAGTGACAGCCCTTACAGTGCACCTGTTTTATTTGTTAAAAAGGCTGATAACACCTACCGTTTGGTCACTGACTTCCGTAAGTTGAACGAAAAAACAATCGAAGATAGTTTTCCTCTGCCATCCATGATTGAATTGATAGAACAGTTAGGAGATGCAAATTATTTTTCCACTCTTGATTTAACATCAGGGTTTTTCCAGATGAAAATACATCCGGATGATACCTTCAAAAGTGGTTTTTCTACTCCTTCTGGGCACTATGAGTGGTTACGAACGCCTTTTGGCCTCAGGAATGCACCAAGTTCTTTTCAAAGGCTGATGTCTATCGTTTTGGCAAATCTTTCACCACTAAAAATAGGAATTTACATTGATGATATTGTCATTGCTTCCAAAACTTTTGAGGAACATTTAGAGAAATTAAAGTTAGTTTTTGACAGATTGAAGCAGCACAATTTGAAACTTAAACCTTCGAAATGTCATTTTTTGAAAGAACAAATAACTTACTTAGGCTACAAAGTTACTAAGGGTATTATTCAGCCTGACGATAAGAATCTAAAAGTTATCCAGGGTTTTGTTGCACCTAAAAATAGAAAGGAAGTTAGGCGCTTTTTAGGCCTTATTGGCTTTTACAGAAGGTTCATTCCGAATTTTGCCCAAAAGGCACTCCCTTTAACTCAGTTAACTAAAGATAAGGTTCCCTTTTATTGGTCGAAGGAAGCTCAGCAGGCATTTGATATTCTAAAAGCTGAACTTCTGAATGAACCTATTTTGGCATTACCAAATTTTAATAACCCTTTTTCTCTGTGTACTGATGCATCTAATTATGCACTGGGTGCAGTCTTATGTCAGGAAGATTCAAATGGTTTTCAGCATCCAATATGTTATGCGAGTAGGAAATTGAAAGGTCCTGAAACACGTTACAGTACTGTAGAGAGGGAAATTTTGGCAGTTGTTTGGGCCACAGCTCATTTTAGACAATATCTTCTTGGTAAACCTTTTACAGTGTATTCTGATCAAGCTTCATTATCACATGTTTTAAAACTTAAGGATCCTACTTCTAGAATTGCACGTTGGATTATGGGTTTATCCCAGTTTGATTATAAAATTATTCATAAGCCAGGTAGATTGAATTTAACAGCTGATTACTTATCAAGAGCAGTAAATGTTACACAATTAGTTCAGACTTCCTTTACATCTGAATTGTTGGAATTATTTAAGAAAGAGCAAGCTTCTGATCCTTTTTGCCAGCAAATTTTAATTGATCTTAAGAATAACAAGTCTCCAACGCCTAATTCTCAGATATTTTTTGTAAAGGAAGATATTTTATATTGCAAGTACAAGAAACCCAGTTCACGGTGGCAGAAACAAGATAGGCTAGTTGTTCCTAAAACACTAGTGTCCAGAATCTTGCAGGAACATCATGATTCACCTACGGCTGCACACTCAGGCTATCACAGAACACTTCATCGTGTTCAGAAGTCATTTTTCTGGAAGGGCATGCATAAGCAGATACATAATTACATTCAGTCCTGTCACTCCTGTATCCAGAGGAGGGGTCATAGACCTTCCCATAAGGCTCCCCTTATGAGAATGCCTATGGCTACCCGCCCCATTGAGCGAATTGCGATGGATATAGTGGGTCCCCTTCCAGTTACCCTGGCAGGCAATAAATATATTTTGGTCGTAACTGACTATTTTTCACGTTGGCCTGAGGCTTATCCTTTGCAGGATACCACATCCAGATCCATTATTGAGAAATTGGAACAGTTTATTTCAACTCATGGGGTACCTCAGCACATCGTTACAGATAAGGGTACTAATTTTATTTCTCAAGCTATAATGGAAGTTTATAAGAAATTGGGGGTTACTAAAAAAAAGCGGGTGCAGGTGGGATTGCAAAGCTGTTGGGACGTCTTCGTTTTTGCATTCGGCTGATGAGAAGATATTTTCTCAAGTGCCTTGGGCATCTTGCTGCTACAACAGAAAGGATGAATTTGTTTTTTTAACGGGGGCTTATGGCTCCTGTCACTTCTTACTCCATGGCTTCTAAGCTTCACTGAAATAGTTCTTCAAAAATGAAAATGAAATAATTCTGCAATAGAAAATCACGTGAAAGAAAAATATATTTCCATGCCTTTTTTCAACCACAATAGAATTATCAATCATTCAATAATGGAAAGGAACTTATTCTTCATCAAGTCGACCGTGGGAACTTTCTTAGTCTAAATTCTGCACGTCAGACTCCGTCTGCCTCTTCAATTTAAAATGAACAGAAAAATCAATAGCCAAGCAACCTGTGTTCCGACCTGAGTTTCCTGATGGTTCTGAAGTTCGTAATACAGAAGGCTGGATGAAACTTCCAAGTTCCTGCGTACTGGGTCATTCTTCGAATGTTCGGTGTCCGCCAAGCTGCCGTCGAATTCCATCATCTCCAGGTTCACATCTTCCATCAGTTAAGAAGTTTTTCTTTTTGAACTTTTAATGTTAACTTATATTCTTAAAGAATTTTTTTTTCATCCAAAATTCTCTGGTTTAATTATTTCTTGGATTTTTTAAAAGATTCTATTATTATCAGAATTTAACTTTCTATTTAAATGTTTGCTGTAAAGAATTTTGAAAAGTAGAAAATTTAAATCTTTAATATTTTTGAGGATTTGTTGATTTAACTGAGATCTGAAGAAATTTGTGAGCAGTCTTAAATTGCTCTAGTTAAAAGTATAATTTTTTTTTTCCTCTTTTGGTGCAATACTTTAATTACTTAACTCTGTACTTCATTATTTGAATTTTCCCTTGTTCTTGGATAAATAAGGTGTAAGAACCTTACAACTGTTAAATGAAATAGGAAATTTTAATTTGTATCTTACTCATAAAAATAGTTATTACTTAAACAACAGTATTTGAATTGAAGTGGTTATTGTCTAAGATTGCAGTATTTGTGGAAAATATATAAATGTTTAGCTATCTGTTTTCTAAACTAAATAAGGTAGTTCCCGGGGACTAATATAATTTTATGATAGTAAATTTGTTTGATATCAGTGTTTTAAAGAAAGTAATAAACTAAGTTAGTATTATTGATTTTATGTGTTTACTTGAATTTCTGATTACACAACATAGCTTCACCAGTAGCAAGGCTCTTCGGGTTGTTGAAACGAAATTTAAAAAGGTACAAACACAACGCAATTCCTATTTTGTTTAAACTACTAGTATTTTACAACTTAGTATTTAACACAGAACTAGAACCCCCATTCATTCGGAGGTTGGATCGTGCTAGTACTGTCGTGTGCGTTCCTTCGGCTGTTGTGAAGCTAGAACGGAGATGATCGACCAAGTCCTCGGGGGTTTGACTCCATTCAGTTCGCGTGACAGAGCGGACAGAGCACCTAATAGACAATATTGATGCCGATGGAGTGGTGCTCGGAGGCAAAGGTGACTAGCGTATTCAAATTTGCATCGTATTTTTATTGCTTTGCCCAATGTTTTGTATAAAGCCGAGAGAGGACTGCGGGGTTGCGCCCGCTTGGACGAGGGTCACTGGACCATAGATATTTCAACCCCGAAAGGCAACTATTTTCGAATACAGGAAGGAGATCTTTGTCTAGCATTTTGTCCGTTCTGTGCAGGTTTCACATCGTCTGTTTATGCTGAGTATGAGGTTGTCAATGAGTTGTTGAGGCGTTGCTACCCATTCCTCTTGTAGCGCCAATCGCAGCTCCGGAATCTTTACTGGCGATAAGTTACGTGCTGCCAAGAACATACCTAGAAAGTCCCATACATGCTCGATGGGATTTAGACCCGGAGACCTTGCCAGCAAATCCATGCGTTCAATATCCTCACTCTTCAACAGTTCTTCGACAGCAGCTGTGCGATGAGGTGGAGCGTTCTCGTCCATGAAAAAGAACTGAGGGCCCACGTTTTAAAAGACGCACGAAAGGAAGGAGAACTCGTTACAACAGTGGGCCACAGTGGCTGAACTCCTTGGAAGATGTGAAGGTCCGTACGGCTACCAAGCATGATGCCACCACAAATGAGAACTCCGCGACGTCTAAAACGGTGCCTTTGGATGATGTTGAAAGGTGTTCCCTGCTCTCTTCAGATATGTATACGTCTACAATCGCTACTCAGACTAAATCTTCTCTCACCTGTTAAGAATACTCAACCCCATTGTTTATGCCTACAATTATGGTGCTCTTTTCACCACAGAAAGCGCCTTTTCTAATGAGCAGGCATTAACGGTATACACAGTACACGTCATCCTGTAAACAGACCACCATTGTGAAGCCTCCTGGCCACGGTAAATCGCGTGGATTAAAAACATTGCCACCGTCAGACAGCTGTTTCTGTAGTTTGAAATGCTCTCTAAAGTCGTGAAACGATGGTGTGAGCAATTCCCAGCTCCGCAGTCACATTTGTCACACTTGGACCTTCCTCAGTCTTTCTAATGATTCGACCTCAGATAAAATCAGCCAGTGTCGTCTAACAAATTGACTGTTCGACATTTCACACTGAGGCAGCAACTCGACGTCGTTTAATCTTATATACACGGTGCAATAGCTTCCTAGAAATGCTTATCTCACACCGCCAGCTCTTTTTATACCACTCCGACACTCATCCATTATATCTAGCTGCATGTATGCGGATGTGCTACCGTACCTGAGTCTAGTCGATCTTCTGATTGGTCTTTCAGTCCACTCTTCCTCTTCATTCCGCTGATAAGCTAATTTCTCAACTTCGTCCTTATTGTTTACACACCAGTGTACGTTCACGGAGTACTATCTAAGAGAAATTGGCTCGTATTCACATTCCATAGGGGGAAAATCACAAAAACCAACCATGCAGCCAGCTCGTTCGCCAGGGACCGAATTAAGACCGAACTCCCAGTATTCAAGAGTCTTAAGCCCTCAGTTATTGGTGGGACTTCCCATGGCAGAAGAGAATATAGGGATATTTAATCTTATTTTTCACAGATGCAAGTATGGTACGAAGTTTGAAAAGCGAGTAAGAACCATATTAATAAAAAAAATTATCGCCTTTCTACGAAGTCGCGTATTGCAGGCAATCATGGATTAAAAAGCAGGCAATATGGGTAGTTACTCAGGGGCTAGGCTTAATGGGCCATTAATTGGGCCAAAACTTTTTGCTGTAAGCCGCCTAGCCACTGTAGTGGTAAGAAACGCTGACTATCGTACTGCAAATACCGCTCGCCCGATTTCGAATCCCGAGAAGGCATGGATGTTTGTAAGTGTACAGTGTCTGTCAGAAACGTCGGCATTCAAAATACACGGCGAGCCGAAAGTCCTCTCTAGAACTTAGTTATGGGAAGGGGTGGAAGTGCCTCGGTCATCACCCCTGGGTATTCTCCCTCGGAATTTCATCCGGAGCAGAAATTTAGCAATTAGCAAGGCCCATCCATACCTAATATGCCTACATGGATGCACAGGTGTCAGCCGTGTTTCAGCCTGTACCTGCAGTAAAGCACACCAGATAGACTTCTGCCTGATGAGTGGCAGTGTTTCTTTTCGGCATTGATAGCAAGACACGGAATTTCCTTTCTCATTCCTTCTTTACGAGTTTTCATCTGCAATTGCAGAAGATAATTATAAAAGCAAAAGTTAGATAAACTGGTATTAAGAACATTTCATTAAAGAAAGTTAGAGAAATTACCATGAAAAATAAACAAAAACTCTTTTAATCAATTTATTGATAAAAATTTACGCTTTTAAATTAATTGTTTAGGTAATAATGAGGAAGATGGCTAAAATTTAATTACAGTGACTGTTAGCAGAAAATGTGTCAGAACGCTTTGAGCAACCTTAAGAAATAGTATAAATATAAGCTAGTTTCCTTTAGAAAATCTTCCCCGAAGGCATCCTGTAGTTCATGCGTGCTTTGCAAAATTCAACTAAAGCATAGAAATTTAAAAATTAATAATCAGGATGGTTATTTTTCTTCTCGTTTTAATCATTTTATCACCTAATCCGACAACCAACTTTTCGAGCAAGAAGAAAATAAAACTTTGAATACTTTTAATAAAGACTGGTACATATTTTCTTGTGACTAAAGGATAGAAATTGCATAATTTTTTATGAACCTGCAAATACTTTATCTAATGCTCCAAATTCATTATCTTCAAAAACTTTAACCCCTCTTTTGCTTTCTTTTTTCAGCACGTCAATTTTCTGAATGGACAGCAGAAAGAATCGGGATGGCAGGAGTGGCGGCCGCCATAAGAAGGCTGCCGAACGCTGAATATGTTTGGCCACTTGAAAAAAAACGAATTCAGCGAATAAGCGGACTTTGCAAGGTAAATAAGAAAATAAGCATTTTTTGCCCTGACAAACTGACATTTGCTGTAAATTTCATAATGTTATAAAGATAGTTAGGTTTCTGAAGCAGGCACTATGTAAAGTCCACTCTACCATTAGCGAGATTTGAATCATGTACATTACAAAGTCCCAGATTCGGACGTCCAATATCCGGAATGATCTAAAATTCGGACCTCAAAGCTGCAAAATTTGTTGTTGTTGCATGCTTCACGCATGCGCATTTGATTTTTTCGTCCTATAATAAAACACGTGTAGAGCCCTGATTCTTAATTTCACTTAGGCACTAAACAAAATACCTCCTCTTGATGAAACAATCATTTTAGCATAAATTTGTGAGATCAATAATTTGGCTCCGTAGCTGCGTATCTGCTTGGCATACATCTCAAACCGAAACATTCAACATAGATACATCGTTGATTTTACACCTACTGGTATTTTACACCTCTGACGCCAACCTGGTGAATTATTATTTAGTATATTTTGCTTTCATCACCGCATGCTTATCAACATATGACAACTTGAGTAATGACTCATGCAGCGATGTCTAAACATTGTTTATATTAGTAATTGAATAACAGAGAATATGGCAACCTTTTATGCTGACATTACGCTTAACGATGAATGCAGATTTAAGTTAAATGCGCTAAGAAATGCTGACAATGAAAAATTAAACAAACATTTCTTTTCATTTGCTAAAAACAGATTTTGTTAAAGAAGCTCAGAGGCCAAAAGATTGCATTAAGTGCTATTTGAGTTAAGAATAACTGATATGTTATTCACATAAACCCAGAACCGGCGTCAGAGCTCGTTTGGCCGCAGAATATAGGAAAGACAAAATTTTTGGAATTTGAAGAAGCACCAAGCGACAAAATTTTTATAATAATCTACAAAATTTTGTAATTTATAATATTTATAATTTTATATAATTTAATTAATAATGCGG
>KK121167.1:18439-31296 GCA_000611955.2 Stegodyphus mimosarum
ATTTATAATTTTATAATTTTATATAATTTAATTAATAATAAGCAGTGGGATCCAAAGTTTAGGGGCGGCAAAAAGTTAGAACTTAGGGAAGCGTTTTGTAGCAGAATTTAGGAACCGCAAAGGCATCAGGCGGTATTAAGGCCGGCCCTCGATTAGCCTTAAGTATATGTGGAAGTTTATTTATTCAGGACTCAGATTAGCCTTAAGTATGTGCAAGAAATAGACGTAGGTTATAATAAATAACTAAACTAATACAATTAAGGCTTAATTCAGTACGCGATATAAACAAGTCAAAATTTAGCGGAACAACTTGTCTTTCGTCGCCAATCTCTTGATACATAGCCAATAATATACAGCGTACGCTATTAAGCTAGGCTAAAATTATACTTTACTGATTTTAAGGTTAGGTTAGGTTAGGTTATTCAGTTATGGCAAAGCACACGAGGGCTATCTGCCTAAAGGGAGGGATGACTTTGTGGAGGACGTTCTAAGGGAAACTGGCTCGTATACACGTTACACATGGGGGGAAACCACGAAAACGCCCATGCAGCCAGCCCGTTCGCGGGATTCGAACCTCGGACCGAACTACCAGTGTTCAGCGTCTTTATCCGATTTTAAGGAATTTCAATTAATATAGCAGATTGCGCCATTTCTTAATCTTCTAATTTGATCCAGCTTATTATTTTTTGCAGATTGTTAATATTACAGCAATTTTATGAAAATTGCAGCTTGAACTTTCGATTATGTCGAAAAGAGTTTCTAATTCTGTAGCTGCAACAGGATCTACAAAGCGAAAACATGTTTCGATGTCCAGTAAACAAAAAGTGCTATTTTAGCATAAAATTTGCTGTGTGGAGCGTGGGAAGATGCGTCTTTAGATACTTTCAAAAATGCTTGGCATAATTTATGGCCAGCTACCATATTTCATGGTGAGGATGATGAAAATGATAGCCACGAATTTGAAAGTTTTCGGATATCGCAAACCAAAGGTGAAATTTTCTAATATGGATTTGATAAAGAAATGGGGAGAAACAGTAATAAATGCAGATGATACAACAGAAGCTTTTCATTGCAATGACAGTTCCCCAATCGTCAATTAATTAACGGACGGCGAAAGCTCTAGTATAGTTCTAAATCCAGAAAACACAGCTACCCATAGTAAAGGAAGTGACACAGAAGTTATTCAAAACGGAAAAATTTCGATTGACAATTTAGTGGGAATTCTTGACAGCAGTTACAGCACTTGTACAGTGGAACTTTGTAACTGAATAGGAAATTATGTCTGTTTATAGAATTAAAGAGAAAATATTAACACAAAAAACGAAGCAACTTAAACAACTTACATTAAAAGAAATGTTTAATAAAATAAACAAATAAATATTAAGCTTTTTTTATTTTTATACTTTTTATATCATAAATGCTCATTATTTCATAAATCACGATTTCATATTTTTTATTTTATAATTTCTGCATGCCATGTTACTAGATTTAAATTGATGATCATATATCCAGAAAAATGCCAAATCCAGAATTGCCGAAGTTCCGACGAGTCCGGATCTCGGATTTTGTACTGTATCTTCCAATGGCATTTACAATCTTCCAATGGATTTACAAACAATTTACACCAGGAGAGCATGCACGAGAGGAATGTGATAATTCTTTACATTCTCCTCTACTGGGGAGAAGCAGAAGACTCAATTGACCAAATCCAAGTAGTGACGATTTATTGTCCATTACATTTTAGTTCTGGCAGCACTGTAGAGGCTGCTGTTTTTTTTTTAAACAGGAGACATGAAAACTATGCCGTCGTCGGGATTCAAACTGCGATGTAACAACTGGTAACTATACGTACTAAAAATTTACGCGACGAGAATAAGCACGGGGAGATACGGTAATTGCTTACAGTTTTATGTTCTGAAAGGGAAAATCGCTTACCACAATTACACGGGTTTTGTTGATATGCAAAGACATCCATCTGTAGTCTTACCACTTTACATTTGATGATCTACTACTTGAATTTGATATTTAATGAACTAGGACCATAAATTTTACATCTGGTGATGTAGGACCTTAAAATAATTAACGCTTTCGCATCAGTATCAATGTTTAAAAAGCACTTGGCTTTCCGTGGCAAAATATTAGGTCCAATAATGAGGTTAAATTTCTTGGAATAAACTGGTAGCTAAGTACCTGGTTAATATTGCTAAAAAATTAGCTGTTGAAATGCTGTAGACAAGCAAATAAAAATATGTAAAATATAATGATGTTTGGTGATGCAGAGTTATTTTTCAAGAATTTCAAAATACTAATTTTCGAATCCCCAAATGATTTATTTTTGGAAAATACATTTATAAAATAAGAAATGAATATATACATATATATATATATATATATATATATACTATAATGTAATAATTTTGGGAAATGTAGAAGAGGAAATCAGGTTGCAGTCATCATAACCGAGGGTTTTTTATGCGCAGTTAACACTGGTACTTTTAATAGCTTTCAATAGTCGAGTGAAAAGATGGAAGAAGATATTGACACAACCCGAGTTCAGCTAATTACCATATTTATTTCTAGGCACATTAGATTCATTCTTCGTAGACTGTATACCTTTTGATCATAAACAATTACAATAATTTCTTATATATATACATGTTAATGGGGCGACATCATTTTAGACGGAGAGGCAAAGCGAGGAGATATTAGCAAGGTGGAAGCTAGCAGAAGGGTGACGTAATTAGCTCGCCAGAGTATTTATACCAGAGTAGGCGCGATTCTAGAGACAAGCTATGATTGGCTTAGTATTAGTTTTGGTTTACACTTTTCAAGCAGCGTTACGTAAGATAGAGAAACCTCGAATTCGAGAGAACGAGAGAAATTAGGGGGAGATCACCAAATATAGAATGTTAATTTTGAGATCGCCAAATAGTTTTTAAAGCAGCTATCATATTTTCTTATATCTTACATATACATGCAGAATCTTAATTTCTATGCCTTTTTTCATGTACAAGTTTAATTTATTTACATTATACTGCATATATTAGATACACACATGTATACAAGATAAAAAAATATGCAAATCATCTTTATAATTTAATTCAGCAATTGCCTCTTAATATCTCATTTTTAATTTGCGTATTTCCTCGCTGTATTCTGAAAGTGGTAATAATTTTTCTGGACTGCGCCATTTCTAGATTAATCTATGTCACATGGATTGCATAACGCTAACGACGTAGCTAAATCAGAACCTGAACTCAAAATGTCGAGAACTGAAACCTTTCTCCCAATAAGCAATCTAAACCAAAACATTCCCTTGATAAGGTTCCGTGTTGGATTAATTGCACCCTTTTGCTTCAATCGCTTGAACGCTATTTCGCTCTGCTCTCTTCCTATCGCATCAGTATCAAAAATGTGAATCTTCTGGAAATAAGCACGATTAGAGTAACAAGTGAGTTATGGCCACAAATGTCAATTGAAATAAAAATGAATATTTAATCTTACTCGGTTGCCAAGCATTCTACGCAATTAGAAATCTTCCTATTCAATATGGATCTATGGCCTATGCTATCTGTGTGCCTGCGCCATCAGCAATTCTGCGTTTCTACGGCTCAGTATTCCTACATCAGTGCTTCTAAATTTGTTTTTATTATATATATATATATATATATATATAATTTAACATGGGTATTTTGACACAAATTCGGACGTTTTCTGAAATAACATACTAATTTTGTTTTCCAGGAACTATGTTTGGCAATGTAAAACTCTTACGCCATTTTCAGAAATTTCAAAATATTGCTAAAATTTTATCATGAAGTTCGCTTATGGGGATCAAAAACTTCCTATTTAATCCTTTTTTCTTTGTTATCTGCAAGGCTTTATTAGATAATTTTAAATGGTATCGCTGTTTTTGAATGAGCATAATAAGCTGCTAATTTCAATCCAATTTTTGAGCATAAATATCTCCCGGGTGATCTTTCTAGAAGAAATGCTCACGTTTATTATTATTATTATTATTATTATTATTTATTTTTTTATATGTGTGTGTTAACAAATTTTATTAGTTGATTCATAAGTTTACACGTAATCAAGTAACGCTATTTTAATTCTATGACTATATGTTAATGTCAGGAAATCTTGGAGCAGGACATGGAAAAATTTGAAGACTTCATCACAATAAGCATCAGCGACGCGAAGCTGATATCAAGCGCATGTTTATGCATCAGCGGAGAAGATCCTACTTCAAGCTTCTTAACTGATTTTCAGCTTAATAGTGGTCCTGTATTTCCTACATATTCATAACACTAACCACTTTTTGATGTTCTTTCTTCAGTATTATATAACAGTTATATCATTGGAAAAAGTTTTCTTTAAATTGTGAAAAAAAATTATTTCGCAGCTGTTATTGATTACTTCCAAATATCACTATAAAGTACTTCCATGTACCCTTTTTTATAAGTTCAAAAGTATAGATTAAAAATAGAAAAAAATTATTTTTTTAAACAAAATAATTGAAAATATATCCATGTGATCAAAGTGCCATTAAGGGATACTCTACTTCAGCGGGCACTCCGTATTAACAGACGGCTCCCGAATCTCTGCTCCCTCGAAATAGGAATGAATCCACTCCTATTTAGGGAACATTCTCTCATAATGGACAAAATATTTGATCTCGTGAGTGCCGTTAACGCTTGACAACACATTTTGTCCATACAATGAAGTTCGACTGCGTCTGTAAATACTTCAGTTGGAAGTTAGCTATAAACAACAGCAAAATTTTGTAATTTTGTGGGTCACAATTTTTAATTATAGTAATAATAGGTCGTTTATAATGTAGTGTATTTTAAGAATGGTGACAAAACTTTGTTTTATGTATCATAAGTATTTTCCTAATTGTCAACAGTTTAAATTAAATTTTACTTAGATTCATAAAATTCAATAGTTTAAATAGCATTGATCCAAGTTATTTAAATTTACGGCAATAATGTTATCAGAGTATTTTTTAGTACGATTTGGCCGTCATTTGCATGTCCTAGCTAAAAAAAAATTGCAAGTTTTCAAAGAACTTGTTGCAATAACCAAAATTTAATTTTCAGTGGGGAAGAAGTCACTATTGTTGTAGTAATCAATGTTTACATAATTTTTATATAGTTTTGAGGCTATTTTAAATCATTTAAATCAGTATTATTGAATTAATCCTCAAAGTTAAAAATGAAAAGTTAAGAAATTTTACAATATAATTTCTAATTATTTATGTATC
This sequence comes from Stegodyphus mimosarum, assembly GCA_000611955.2. Taxonomy (NCBI): domain Eukaryota; kingdom Metazoa; phylum Arthropoda; class Arachnida; order Araneae; family Eresidae; genus Stegodyphus; species Stegodyphus mimosarum. Next base: position 23,703 of record KK121167.1, read on the forward strand.
AGAACTAGTTTTAAGAATATAAAATTTAATATAACTCGTGTATATTAATAAGAATACATTTTTGTACTTTCACTGCAATGATTGATTATGCAATAATGCAAAATTTATAGCATAGTATTGATTTTAAATTGTTTGAATTTGTTTTTAATTCTTTTACATTTAATTGATGATCAATTGTTTTATAATTATAATTTGAAGTCATGAGATTATTTCATTTTTATATTAGAAATTTCACATATAACAAAGTTTCTTTGCTCTTTGCCAACGTATCTAATTATGAAGTTATTTTAATAAGGTCTGGTATGCAACATATTTATTTTTTGTCAGTTAATTTATTATTATCATCAGTGTATATAATCTTGTTAGTATGTAAACTTTTAATGGCTGTCGATGGTTTCAACATGGATTGCTGTGTTTAATGAACTTTCACAGACGAAATTTTCTGCACCACTTTATAATCATTTAAAGCTGTGCGACTTTCATAAAACTGTTAAAAATCTCTTAACTTTTCCATATTTGTTTTAAAATTCTTCCCATTCTCATTAGTACCTTATTATTTCATGCTAAGTTTATATTTGCTATAATACTGTGCCCAAAAGAAAAGAGTGGTGATGCTACTAGAGCTTGGAATCAGTAATGCCTTTGATGGTTGTTTATGAAATTTGATGTTCACTATATAATATAAAGTTTATTTTCATAAAATCCCTATTTACTTTCATTGCAATTAAGTACTTTTTTATTGCAGAATTTTATACATATAAAGCAAAGTCTATTTATAATTTGTCAAATTATCTGATTACGAAGTTATTTTAATAAACTCTGATATATACAATCGTGCCATTGTATTCGTTGAAGTGGTATCTATAGTTTCAATTATCAACGGAACAAAAACAGACAGCAAATCATATGCGGAACAACAACAGTGAACGTCTAAGCAAACGTCAACAGCAAAGAAAAACGTCTTAGTTTGGACAAATTTGGCAAGTCCCAGGGGTAACATAATGGAATACTGCGCCCACACAGTTTGTATTGTCTTTAATGTAAGCGTACAATTATTGCTAGTTTCGAACAGTTCAGTTAGGTTATTTGATTAGGCCCCGTTCACACGATGTTTTTTTTTTGGTCATGAGAGGTTAAGCTGATGTTGGCTGCTAGGCAATCAGACCTTGCTACATTACAAAAACTAGTTTAAAGATTTTGGTTAAGAGATCTGAAGTTTAATCTTTATGCCAAACAAAAAACAATTTAATTTAAACTTATGGTACAAGAACCCATCAATCACAGTAAAGCAAACGTGAACAGAATATTCGGTCGATGGTTTCGCTGAGTCAACTACACATTTACGCATGTTCAACTTTACATTCCTTGATTCATTGCGGCTTAAATCCTGTTAAACATTTATTAACGAACTTAAAAACTTCTGTACCTTAGACAATAAAGCCTTATGATCGAAAAGCCTTCGTTTGAACGAAGTCTTATGACAAAGAGCTATCAGTAGGTAGAATATGTTACTTCTGGCCCTCGGGGATCTTACTGAGGAATACGCGGAGTTGCTACCTCATCAACCACGTGGCTCAACCACAGACGCGTTCCATCCTGTTCGTGACGTCATCACACATTGTCATCCGGGATTATCCTGCTGTTGCTACTTTAGCCACATGTCTCATCCTGTTTGTGTTGTAAACCGGTTTCAAGGGCATGTTTCATCCTATTTATGTCGTAATCCGGTTTCATTTCCATTCTTATCTATTGATACAGAACTCCCCGCTGCTCTGACGTCATGGCAAATCCGCAACATGCAGATACATGCTAGAAGTTTCTAGTACATTCTTTCTAGTACCGACACGGCCGCTAGAGAGCAGTAGTCTCCTACACATGGCGCTTTCTGATTGGTTCTCGTGGATCCTGACCAAGGGCTATACAGAGAGACGCTCGGCCATTTTTCATCATTTCAATTTTTCATTCGAGTCTTGACATTCGAGCCAAATGGATGCTTTTCTCCTCGCTGCTGAAAGAAAGACCTTGAGCGTGAAGGTGAATTTTCCCCTAGCTCACCCATGGCACGTTTCAGGGCTAATGCGAGACTGCTTTGGTACCGGCTTTACGGATATGCTATAATCACTATATTATACTGTAGATTCATAGTACAACAAACTTCTTGTGCTCAAGAAGAAAATAAGAAATTTTGGACTGCAGGTAACTTGAGACCCTCCAAGCTTGCGTGTCGTCGCTTGTCAGAGGAGCAAGTTACTTTTATCGGAGACGGCACAGAAAGCACACCCAGCGTGCTGCGGGCTTTAGTGGCTCGCTGATTTTCTAATTTTTTGTTTTTTCCCGTTCCTGCGGAAACTTTGAGTATTTCGATGTTACACAATGGCTGATCAGGTTAGGAATTCTGCTGCAATACCTCCAGGCAAAAGTCTCGAAAAGAATAGTTCAAAAATGAGAAGCTCGTCTTTGAGTTTACCTATCTCTAGAATCATCGCCTTCCCTGCAGAAAGACAAGCTCTTTTTCAGAATGAAGCTGAAACAGATAAATTCGTCACATATCTTGAGAAACATCCTTTCCACTGTGGAAGAATGCGCCAGGATGTCAGAACTGGCCCAAGACATTTTATGTAATGAAAAACCTAACATATCACGTTTCACACAGACAGCAACATTTTTTAATTTGCACCTTAAATAAAACTCGCGCTTTAGATGAAAATCAAGCCATTTATGAAACTGCGTACAGAGACAGTAAAGTAAATGAGCTAGAACAAATAGCTAATAGTCTGATGGATAGCCCTTACATGGAGGTCCATTTAAAGAACAGCGTAAAAGACACAGACGTCGCTCCACGAATACCTAAATTTAGATAATGAATTATTCGAACCCTCCATAAAAACAACAAATCGGTATAGCGAACAAGAAAATGAATTGAATGAAATTCATATTGAAAACAATGAGGAAACCATGGAAAATGAAAACACCGAATCATAAATCCAGAAGCCCAATGCAGGCTTTCAAAATAAGAAAAATAGAATACCGCCTATTATCATAGATGACGTACCAAATACTGACAAATTCCTGGTAATCCTTAGTGATCAGACTGGGAAAAGGATAAAATGACAATTGAAAGGAAAAAAATTACATGTGAGCGCTGCTGATGCTTACTCTTGTAAACATATAGGAAAGGTTATTAATGAAAATAAGTTAAAATGACACACATATCAACTCCAAAAGGAGAAAGCCGTGAAGTGTATAATACATGGACTTCCCGTTACCACTGAACATCAATACATTGCACTAAAATTACGCAACCAAGGTTATGAAGCCATATACATAACAAACCTCAGACACAGACGTGAAAACACACAAATGCCCTTGTTTCTTGTACATCTACCAAATAACGAACAATCCAAGAAAATATTTGACATAACTTTTATATTGGGCACCTTAGAGTCCAAGTGGAGTCGCTTCGCAAGAAACCCGGACCCCCGCAATATTATAGATGTCAGGATTTTTTTTTTCATAACTCGCTGATTTGTACCAGAGAACAGGTGTGTGTACGCTGCGGCGAACAACATCGTTCCACCTCCAGAGAATGTAAATTCAAACCTCGCCAGATGATGTCACTGCGGTGGGCCCGACCCAGCTTCTTATTCCTGGTGCCCAGTCATACCTAAAATTAAAAGAAAAACAGACAAATTCATTCCAAGCCAGCCACCAGCTATCAACCCACAGCAAAATAATACTGAACATTTTTCTCCTCTTACAGAGCTCCAATATACAGCCAAGCCTGATACCTCTAACACAACTTCAAATTCCGTTGATCTATTCAGCCTCAAATCTCCAAAAACCATACTAAACGTAATAATTCAAGAAATCAGAAATTTACAGAAAAAAAAAACCTCCCGCATGGACAAAATAGAAGCAATTGCAGAAATAATTGATAAAGTCAGCAAATGCATTTAACCCTCATGCAGTAATAATAGATTCTACAGTATCTTAACGCGAGAGTGGTTTAATGATGGAACTTGAACCAGATGTTATCTTAGTTCAAGAGACGCATCTCAAACCGGCAAAGGCGGTGCTATTCTCAAATTACTTTGCTTATAGGCAAGACAGACATATAGCCGCGGCGGCGGGGAATCACGTACTTCAAAACTAGCATCACACACTTTAGCAAACCATTTCTCTCAAACAGTTTTGAAAATGCAAATGTAATCATTACAATTGATAACACCATAATCACTATTTCCAACATTTACATATCTCCCATTAATCAGTTAAACAACACAGAACTCAAACATTTGCTTAAATCATATCACATCTCCATTGCTGGAAGTTACTTATAATGCCAAACACCCCAGCTGGAATCCCGGCCGTGGAAATAGAAATGGTAACCTGCTCTTTGACGTAATCAATCAAAATCATTTTACCATAATAGCACCAGATGAGCCCACTCATTTTTCATTAAACAGATCTAAAATTATCGATTTTTTCGTAGCTCATAATTTTCCATATATGATATCTCCTCAATTCTCGCACTTTGTTCTGATTACAAGCCAATTCTCATTACAATCTACACAAATTCAGCCTTCCCATCACTGTCACATATGGTCGGTGTACCAACTGGTCCAAATTCACCAACATCATTTCTACCACAGTCCCAGGGAACCCAGTATTTACTTCAGAGACGATATGGACAAAGAAATTGATAAGTTCACAAATCTTATTAGTTCTGCAATTAATGACGCTACCAATATATTTCATATAAACAAACGGTTCCTCGCCCTCCCACGTCATATTAAGGACCAAATTATAACAAAAAAACAAGTAGATTGCGAAAAATCTGGCAAAACACAAGATACGCACAAATTAAACGTAGATTAAACTTTCTCCAAAACAATATTTTAAAAAAAATCAAAACATTCAGGAATAATAAATGAACAAATTTCTTAAACAAACTTGATTCACTGAGGATAATTCATTATATGACATTTCCAGCAAACTCAGAAAACCCTACAAACAAATGCCCTCATCCACGGTCCCTCAGGAATGGCCTATTCAGACAAAGCTAATACACTCGCAGACACATTCACCCCAAACCCAGTCCCCTATGACAATCAGCACATTGATCATGTTAATAATATAGTAGATAATTTTTTCACCTTCCCCGCCCCCTTAATTTCACATTCCTAGCCACACCGTGCCTCGTCGCACAATATATTAGCGTACTCAAAAATAAAAAGGCTTCAGAGCAGGATCGCATTCCCAATAAAGCCTTAAACATCTCCCCATCAACGCAATAACTTGCTTCACAAAAATAATCAAACTCTCTTACTTGGAAGAGAGCCACAATAATAGTCTTTCCGAAACCAAAGCAAAATAATAATACATCTCCACAAAATTACAGACCAATAAGCTTACACAGTTGCCTTTCCAAAATCACGGAAAAAAATCATCCTTTATTTCATTCACAACAAAATACTTTCAAATCTCTACACACCGCCAGAACAATTCGAATTTCGCTACTTATACAGTACAGTACAGCAATTGCTTAGAGTTGTAAACTACATCACATACGGCTATAACGCAAAAATTCCGACAGACGCGATCTTTTTATATGTCTCTAAGACATTTGATCGAGTATGGTACCATGATCTTATTTTCAAATTCATTAAATTAAATTTCCCAGATCATATTATCAGATTAATTGTATCCTATCTCAATAACCGGTCGTTCACAATTAAAATTCGAAACATTCTATTATTGCTGTAGGCGTCCCCCAAGGTTTTGTACTTTCTTCCCTACTCTGCAGTATTTACAACCGCGATATCCCTAAAGATCCCACAATCAACTTGGCCCTATTTACCGATGATACAGCCAAATTAACTCGAGCCAATACACATAAAACATATTCGCCTCCAACTACAAAACTATCTCATGACATTCGAACACTTGTTAACTCTCTGGAGAATAGCAATCAACACACAAAAATCAAAAGAAATTATATTTCGAAAAGGGAACTCAAATTACACCACCATTCCACCTCAACTTTTCGATGATGAAATAGATTGGGTCATAAGGTGTATTTTTCCCGCCTTCGCGGTGTAGTGGTCAGCACGCTCGGCGGATATTAGAGAGGTCTGTGGTTCGAGTCCCGGCGAGGGCATTGCTCATTTCTTCAATCTCCTGTTACAAAAATACCTAATGTGTCTACAGTGGCGCCCGAAATAAAAAAGGTGGTGGATGATAATTCTTCACAACTAGGATTTGGCGATTGGGTCCCCTAATCCCCAGTCGCCCTTTAAAAGGGATAGTATATAAGGTATTTCTCCCGCCTTCTTCGCATGTCTTCGTGGTGTAATGGTCAGCATCTTCGGCGAGTATTCGAGATGTCCGTGATTCGAGTACCTGCGAGGGCATTGCTCATTTCTTCAATCTCCTGTTTCAAAAATACCTATGTATCTACATTGACACCCGAACTAAAAAAAGGTGGTGAATGATGATTCTCCACCACCAGGATTTGGCGATTGGGTCCCCGAATCCCCAGTCGGCTTTTAAAAGGGGAAGTAGATAAGGTATTTCTCCCGCCTTCTTTGCATGCCTTCGTGGTCAACACGCTACGCGCGTATTCGAGACGTCCGTGGTTCGAGTTCCGGCGAGGGGATTGCTTATTTCTTCAATCTCCTGCTTTCAAAAATATACCTAATGGCTCTACAGGGTCACCGATTAAAATAGCTTGGTATCACATTAGATAAAAAATTAACATTCAAAAAACACTTTTGTGCAACTGCTCACAAATTTAAAGCCATAACTGCCTCAATGCGACCGCTTTTATGTCACCATAGTGTACTCTCCATTCCAAACAAAATCACCATGGACAAGACGCACAGCCCTTTTATATGCATGCTCTATCTGGGGAAATACGGCTAAAACACATCTAAAAATGATCTACGTTTACAAAACAAACTTCTCAGTGAACTAGTCAATGCACCACGATCCACTCAGATCTCAAAATTGATACCATTAAAGATTATATACATACGTTTACTACAAACGTTTTCCGTTTTGTACAGTTTCACCACAATCCAGAAATCTCGAATCTTCGCTACTCTCTGTTTCCCCTAGACAAACATAAATACCCAGCTCCCGTAATCGTACCTTAACACTGGCCACTACACAGATACCAGCCTGACTAGCTACAATATCTCTCTTATTACGTACGTGGCCCCACCATCAAAACTCTGCCGATTGATGGACGACTACAATTCATACTACTGCCAGAATTGAACAGCAAAATGATTAATTTCATTTCCAGGTAAGATATTATTAGAAACATAGTAAAGGAGAGTCCTGCGGTCTGAGATTAATATAACTTAGCATATGATGTGATGGATTTTCATCATTTCTGTTCATGCCCTATGCTTCACTCCTGCTGCTTTCACGCTTCCTGTTTTGAACCAAGACGAGGTATGCATTTATTTTTTATCACATATCTCTTTCGTGTTTGTATATTAGATTCTGGTGATTTGCGACCCTCCCAACTAGATGATACATTTGATGATAATCAACATTCACTCTATGCAACAATCTAACTTGTCAT
>KK121167.1:31437-42076 GCA_000611955.2 Stegodyphus mimosarum
GGCATTCAGTAGATAAATATGTTTGCTCCAATTGCCAAAAGATCTTTCAAAGCTCCGATAAGCTGAATATCCATATAAAGATTCATGCTAAACCACCCAAGGCCAAACCGTCTCATTCAGTAAAACGAGCAGTTTCATCCGCTGCCTCGAAACGAACACAAGAACGCCCGCCATTCCTATAATTGATTCAATTTATTTTCTCGTAGTTCGTCGATAAATAAAATGCGAATAATAAATTCAAATGTCTTCATTAAGTTTAAAAAAATGTATGTTTTCCATAATTTCTTCGCTTAATTCCCTCTCCTCCCAAACTCTGCGCATTTTCTTTCTCGTTATACACTTCATTGTAGTAATAAATTGCACTGTTTATCTTATGGCAAAATGTGAGGCTACGCTTAGTACTGTGATCAACTTCCATAATGTTCTTTGGAAGATTTAAACCATTTCAATATCTTTTTATAGTTGCAGGCTCAAGAACCGAACGTCCTGACCAGAAACATACACACATAATGAGGAACCTACGATAATTTTTATATATGTAATCTCTAAAACTGCGTAAAAATAAGACGCATATAAACCGCATTAAAAGAGACTGTATAAGGGGTAAAAAATTATCCTTTACGCAAAGAAAAATAATTTGGTGTACTAATTTTTTAGATTTATTTTTACTTTGCTAAACTGAGTTTGAAATTTTCAAACCGAATTATAGTAAATTGGAACTAATAGAAGCAGGACTATGCCAGATATTACTGTATTCATGTGTGTCAGTACGTTCTGTTTCAGCTCATATATTCTGGTTAGAATTGCTTTATTTTTTAACATATTTGTTTTTGTGCTTAATTTAATCATGCAGTGCGCTGTTCTCGTGTTTCATTAGCTCTCTAATTGCTATTTATCTAACTCAATCCCCTTAGATTATACCTTTCACTGTAATCTACTGTACCCAATCACAATAGTTTCTTTCTTTTTTCTTCTTATTTGATTTCCTCTTAGAGACACCTACTGCTCGTTCAGTTGTTGATTAAAATGAATCGTTAATGAAACATTCATACTTGCTAACCTGCGACGCTCGAAAATCGGGAGAATTTTTTTAGATATCGGTAGATTTATTTTCAACGACCAAAAGATTTTTAAATGATAAAAATATAATTTTTAATAATGAATTAACTTCAAATCGCCACTGATATCTGAAAGTTCAGTTACTAATTCTTAAATGCAAACAGTACATTCTGCATTAATAACTTTTTGGTCTTTTGTTTCCGTAGAAAAAATTAACTTTTCGTTTTCATCAGTACCACTCCTGTTGTCCTTGTTTTTGTGTATGAATATGTTTGAGAACACTGGCCCTCCACCATGCGAAATCGAAAAATCGCAATGACTAACGATACACGTCGCAAATTCATTACATTTCCTTGAGGAAATATTAGAAAGAAAGTCATCTGTGTACGATTTTTGAAAAGCACCTGAGTATTTTATCCTTTTCGAAGCCATAACTAATACGAAATACTGTAATTTCTTAAACTATTTCTCGAAAGCATGTACGTTCACAGATTAGCGACAAGATGAACGAAATAACAACCTCGATCCTGCTTTGTGCTCATTGGCTAATATGTACCAGACGACACTCGATGCTCTTTGGAGAAATGGAACATGACGTTTTCGGACACGTGCTCTCATTCACAAAGCAGAAGCGCGCCGTAATTTCTCACTGGTTAAATTACTTTGGCTTTCTATGCAGCCGAGAGAAAAACAGGGTGCTTTCAGGCACCCAAAATCACTTTTTCGGGAATGCAAATAACGAAGTATTAAGCCAAGCTACATAAAAATCGTGAGAAATTTTAAGAATAAGAGAACATCGGGAGAAATATATTGTAAATCGGGTTGGCGGGAGAACGGTCGAAAATCGGGAGAGTTGGCAACTCTGAACGTTATATAATTAGAAATTTTTCAGTTCGTTTCTAAGTACTTCTAAATAATACAAAATCTTGTTTTTAGTACAATTTTGAACTAGACGATGAGGTTTTCTTTCTTTTTAAATTTTTTTTCCAGTTAATGAAAACACGGTTTAATGTCAAAAAAAAAATTGTGCCAATGAGCACAAAGCAGAATCGAGGTTGTTATTTCGTTCATCTTGTCGCTAATCTGTACGTGCTTTCGAGAAATAGTTTAAGAAATTACAGTATTTCGTATTAGTTATGGCTTCGAAAAAGATAAAATACTCAGGCGCTTTTCAAAAATCGTACACAGCCTCAAAGAAACGTAACGAATTTGCGACGTGTATCGTTAGTCATTGCGATTTCGGATAAGCTTGAAATACACATCGAAATTATGAGGAAAAGAGGATTTGAAAATCCTCGCTCTTTACAAATGAGTTTGTTTATCAGTTGATCAGTTTCACTACACGAGATAATTCAACTCACTTCAAATCATAATTCGAAACTTTCGACCTCAGGTTGGGATGAACACAGGCTAACCAAAAAACTCACTGTTGAATTGTGATAATTTATATACTTCTAGAGAGAAGTACGAAACCCAGACAATGAAATCTACACACGTGACGAAGCGTGGATATTTTTGCTCTTAAAATTATCAGTTACCTTGCACTGCTACATTACATACTTTTTTTTTTTTTTAAATTTAAAGGTGCCAAATACTGTAAGCTTCATATACCAATGTTGTGAAATTGCTTTAATCTAGCAAATTCACGGAGCAGCAATGAATTAGTGGGAAATTTGGATTGAATTTTTGATTCTTATATTTAATTTATTACTTGATAACCCAAGCTTTTCAGTTCTTAAATCAAAGCAGAAAATTTTTGACGAAACTCAAGAAAATAACTTTTTCAGTTCCGTTTACTACATTTAAATATTTCATAGAATGTTGTAAAATAATTATTTTGATAAAATTGTGATGGAATTGACAGGAAATACTTGTACTGTACTAAAAAGAATTGTACACTCCAGCTCTTCACGCCAAGGTCAAAAAGACCTATATTTTGTTTTGTATTATTTTACCTGAATTCTCACAAGTGGTGAGGTAGAATAACGTCAAGTTAAACTTTTATTTGCTTGCGAAATAGCGTTTTCATAGCTAGCTATGCTAAAGGCGATAACTCGCATCATAACTTTTAAATAACACTGAGAGGTGAATTAGATTTAAGTACTTAGAAGTCTCAACACTTGTTTTGAAGTAACTGATTCACAAAATAAAGTAAAAATAATTTTATACAAATGTATTTCAATAGTATTTCTAATTTCAGTTTCTTTAATCGAGCATAGTAATTATTATTAAAAAATTAGGAGGTTAGAATACTTCACATTTGACAAAAAATAATAAATGCATATGTTTTCATTGAAATCAAGTTTTTAGTAACTACCATACAAGCTTACAATACAATACATGGATCCATGGTCATCCAATAAAGAACCGAAGTCTAAATGCATTGGTTTGCATATATTAAATCAAAACAGGATCATATTATTATAATCTTGAAAAGAAGTATCACATGCCTCAAAGCTGAACTGAACGTTTAAATCTTTTTATGTACTCTAGTATGTTTTCAGTACTATGAAATGTCGAAAATATGAAAATGTTGAATTTCATAACACTGACAGATATGTGTTTGTGTGTAAGAATAAAGTCTAAAATGAGTAAGTATTTATTACACAGATTAAAAATAAGTTTAAAAAAAGAGCTCTTTCTTTTTCTTTAAATTTTAATGTGCTATATAAAACTACAAGGAGCAAGTAACAATTACAAACACACCAGAAAAACATATGCTCGGCATGATTGGAAAGATAAAACAAATAGTTTGTGAAATGTATTGACAATGACAGCAGTGAGCATGAACATCGTTGTCAACGGTGGATGTATTGCAAGGTAGAAATGGAATAAAAATGAATATCCAAAGTCTTCTCTAAGGAAAACAATATAAACTTCTTAAGAAATGATACATTCCTATTTATAGCATTTCTTTGCACGGCACATCTAAAGATTTTGAAGAAAATATTTATGGTCAAGATAAATAATGAATATCAATACATATAACATTCTTTATAAATAGAAGACTAGAAAATGCCTCTAAAAAATTCTTCGGGAATCTATTTTTCTATACGATTCTTAGATAAATCTCATCCACACCAGTTTGTAAGAATTATCATAGAAAATATATATTAAAAAAATTCTTAAAAAATTTTCAAATTGCTTGAAATGACTCATTATTGATTATTTATTAAATGTTCCATATTAAGTACTCTATAACAAGGCTTATAACATTATATAAACATAAAACTGATCATTTAAAAAAACAGCTAATTTATTTCCTAATTAAATGATTGTTAAGTGCAAAAAAAATAATGTTTCATATTATACTTTTACATGTTTCTTCTACTAAACCTTAAGATTATCACTCCTAGAAACATTATCTTGACCAATAACTATACAAAAATACAGTTGAACAATTTGATTAATTCAAGAACACCGCAAATGTTTCATTGTTACTTATTAACCTACAATCAGTTGACATTAGTAACATTTTAATACATGAAATAAAAATGTAAAGCCTTTTTTAGAAAGCTTTACATCTCACTTCTAAGTGGCATTTAAAATAATCAGACTAGTATATTGAAACAAACAACAAAATTAGCAGTGCATTTTTTCCCCTCAATGACCCGATACTTTGTTAGTTAAGCATTTATGAGGAATGACCAAATCCGTCAGTTATTGGCCGTCTCATCACTGAGAACGATACAGCTCAAAATTTCAGATTTTGAATGCTGGCTGCACATACAAGGTCACACCTGATTTTTAAATAAATTTTACATTCCTTTTCTTTTGGAAATTATTTTTCTGCTCTATTGAAAATATATTTTTGTTCAAGCATGCACACTGTTCTACTTAATTCTGTTGAAGGGCAAAAGAATCCTTCTTAATTTCATTAATAATTCCGTTCTACCATTTGCATGTGCAATGAGTAAAGATGCAGATAAACTACATCTGTTGAGACATTAAAATAAAATTTCCACAAATCACACAGTATCACAGTATGTCAATTAGAAATATGCAAATGACAGTTCTTAACATTAAAAATCAATGTAGAAACAAATCACACATTTTAAAATAATGTTCCATCAGTTATTAGGTTAGTTGCCAAGTACTAATACATGAAGTTTTTCCCACAAAAATATAAGCACACTCCTTAAAACATCAAAAATATTTGCTTTAATGAATGTACTCACTTCTAAAAATGATACGTGTAAAAATAAAAAATAAACTTCCGAAACTTAAACAGATTATTACATTAAAGCTGTATTGTACAGAAATCATAAACTAAGCATTAGCAAACATGGATTGTTAAAAAATTCATTAGTACATCATAATTTTCATTTATAATGCATTTATTGAAAATCCTTTCTTAAATTTTAGAGACTTTAAATATACATAAAAAAATTATGCATATCGTATCTCAAAACTTCAAAAATTCTTCTTCAAAAAACTTCAAAAGAGAATTTGACAGTTATTACAGTAATATTACAAGACTTGAAAAATAATCAACAGCCTAATATTCACATAATATTTTTTATCAGCAAAAAGGAATGTTAATAAATATTGTTAGATGAGTGAGCAGAATTAACAGTTCTTTGGCATAATAGTAAAATACTGATGTAAAATTCACATAAAAATTTTAAAACATTATATAAAGATGTTTTGTAATGAATTCATTCTGTTTCTACATTAAGAAAAACATCTAACATAAAATCATGTAAATAGCAATTTCCTTACATAAACATATACATGCAAACACATATTTGTATTTATTAATATATAAACATGTACATGTTTATCAAAAAAGTCTATATGGAAACAGTTTTTAACAGAAACAATAACACAGGAAAAACTCAACAATATATTGGAATTACTAATTATAACACAACAACTAAGACAAGCAAAAATTTGAACACATATGATTATAAAATGAAAGCCAACTTCAAAGAGAAATACAAATCTTCATGCAACAAAAGAATGTTTGATACTAATATTTTTAGATACGGTATAGAATAATAATGCAATTTTCTCTTCAAATGTAAATGAAATTCTGGCAAGTATATTGCAAGTATTCTAGCAAGCAATATTGGTGTTTTTTCACAACTTCATATTTCAGCACCTTAGTTGTATATAAAATGAAGCTTTTAATTAGATGTCCGTGAATTATTTAAAAATTGGAGAAAATTAACTTTCAAATTTATTTCAATTTTGTTTTAAATTCCACACTGATATGCTGAATTTTCCATTTATTAACTCTACATTTAAACATCACAAAATGACATTTCCCCCTTTTTTCTTTTGAGCGCGAGTGTGAAAGCAAGTAAAATGGATTACCAATCCATACCTTTTTTCAAATGCCTCATTTGATTCTAGCTAGTTCCTATTTCATCTTGAAATATAACGTTAATGCACAGTAAATGCATATATTACATATTCATTCAACTATCTTAAACAATGTTGAGTGAAATATGTATAACATATATATACAGGATTATCATATCATTAATTGACCAAATGATGAAAGCGTGGAAAGTGAGAAATCCATTGCAACTTCTGCAGAATAAGTCAGTGACATACACATGCAATATATGAAAACAAGTACAGAACAGGTATCCAGTAATAGTTACCATAAAAATATTTGAAAAAAACTGCTAATACAAACACTGGAATTTCAGAGTAGAATGAAATTTTTTACAAAAAACAGCAGAAGGTGCTCGAGTGGCATATGTAGAATGAAAAACAAAAGACCGAGATTTTTAAATTAGAAGTCAGCAACCAAGTACCTATAACAGAACACTACATGACGTTTATGGACCAGGTAGTAGCAACACATCTGAGATAAAAAAAAACATCTACTACGAGAAATAATGTTCAATCAGTGCTTCCTTTCTTCACTAATTCTCAATCTTTTCCTTTTCTTTACTAGTAACATATTTTACAAAAAAGGTAAATGATGCTTTCACAAAAGCAATGTTGCCACATTGTGAAGCTGCGTTACACAAAAATTAGGTATTTGAATATAGCAAAGAACACGAAAACTAAGGAAAGGGATGCCTTCAAAGAAGACCTTTTCAGAAAAACTGACTCGTCTTCACATTACACATGGTGGAAACCATGAAAACAAAACATGCAGCCAACTCGTTCACCTGGGATCAAAAACAAATCAAGTTGAACTAACAGTATTTAGTGGTCTTAATCATGCGGCACTGTATGGACTGGAATCAGGGTTAATTTCCTTCTACAAATAAGGTTTTTCAAAGATCCCTTACACACAGGTTATGCACAATAGTGTTCAGCCCAGTTCACACCAACACGATCATGCGGAAAGCGTTGACCAATCAGAAGCGAGCTCAGAGGCGGTATTTTCCGGATGACCGGAGACCGTGCGAGTTGACTTAACTTCAAATTTTCGCCACTTAATGGATCAGTTTCAGCATCTTGTTTCAAATGTCCAGTTTATACCCCCAGTTTTTAATGATTGCACTTTCAAAAATTGAGGGAAAAAACAGTCAAATGGACTAATCTTAATAAAAATTTCAGATAATAATAAAAAATGCATATGCTAAAAGAACAGCTTTATAAATTATTTAAAAGAAAATTTTAAAGTTTATTAGCATTAATAAACTTTAATAATCAACCATAAATGATATATGGTTGATAATTTTCACAGAATAATCTAAAGGAATAGATTGTTGCGAGAAAATAGTGATGGATTTCAGAATCCCCTATTTTGAATATTTCTTAAAATCTATCTAAATCAATTTAAGGTTTGCTCTTGTTGCCTAGTAGATAAAACGCTGGCTTCTGGAGTTTCTTCAGTTTCCTGAAGTCGAAGTGTGAAAAAAATATTTTCTCACAAGACACCTTAGCGCGAAGGTAACATGTTCGGTAGAAAATTCAACTGGTATTAGAGACTTGTATTCCGTGTTTGGGCCTTGCTTTTTCCCACCTTTCACGATGGTATGAATACACCAAGTTTTTTAATCTACTAGAACTTTTTTTTTGGGACACGAGAAGCTTGCATTTATTTCCTATTGCCTATAAACGTAATTTTTGCTCAGCATTGTGGGTATTATCCTTCTTTTGACAATGAGCCTTTGGCACAATTCTTAAGATGATCTGACTACTATGATCTGTTTCTATTTTGGCTGACACCAGACTAGCAAAAGCAATACTGGTATTAATATAAAGTTACTGTTTTATCTAATAAAAAAATTTAGCAAGTTCTGAATTTTAAATGAGTGGCGATGAGTAAACCATTTGTTTAAAAAAATGAAGTAATCTATTATTTATACAGAAAGGAAGCTCGCTAGTATGTAGCTGATTTTCTGGAATACTTCTAGGCATTTTAATGACTTCATGTTTGTCTTTCTGAACATGCATGACCACTTTTCGGACAACTTATACATGAACTTAACCAGAAGCTTAATCTTGATGATAATTTTTCAATAATTTAAAGAACTTTTGCATGAGCAAATTTGCTAATTATGGAATTCAATTTTTAACGCAGAAAAAGAAGTATTATATAAAATGCAGTTACTTGAATGAGTTTTAGATAAAGGTTACTTTATAAAATAAACCTTTTACACAGTGGCTCTTCATTAATATATGAATGATTAATTGAAGTAATTACAGTTACATTTAAGGTGAAAAATATGTACATATGGGAAAAAATAAAATATTAAAAATAATTGCTGTTGTTTATTAACTTAAAAATAAATGCTTCTTTTAAGTGTGATATTTGGTTTAGTAATGCTGTAAATCCTACATATATTTTAACAAAATATACTTTTTATTGCATTATTTAAACGAATTAAGGAAAGTTCATACACTATGCAAAAAATTTTATGGTATTCTACCCCATGAAAAATTCACTCTCTAAAATAAAATCATTCAATTACGAATTTTTAATTATCATTCAACAAAATTCATAAATAAAGTAAATAAGATATCGATTCTTTTCTGGGATATCCTATTCCTATCTTCCAAATGATTTTTTTTTTTTGCAATATTCTGACAAAAATTAGTGTTCTGCTTTTAGATAAATGGTTCAATGAGGATAGAAATTCATTATATCGATAAGGTGTCATGCGAAAGTAATTAAAATTAATTACAAAGTGTTCAAGTGCATTTCTTCAATTAAATTATTCACATATCCTTGTTGCAATCATCTCTCACATATTAATATAAAACATTGCATTCTGCTTTCATACATAAAGCAAAAAGTAAAATAAGTTTTAATCTAGCAGAAATTAAATCCATTTTAATTAAAAATTGTAATTGTAAAAAGTCAAAATACCACTCAAAAATTCACATTTCCCCCCAAGTTTAATATGAAGAGCCATCTAGCGTGAGCATGTGACAACTTTTAAAGCAAAAGTTTCTGCCCTGGTGTGAACTGATGGAAAAGTGGACGCGGAAAGTGTTTTTTTCCTCCACGTTGCCACATTTCGCTCCAATGGACCAGTGTGAACGCAGCTTTAAAGCACCAAGTTATGTATCAATACTGTCCACACCCTGATTTCAGAGTTGCTATTTCATGTAACCATGAGTGTAAAATGACTACTTTAAGTTCATTACAGTAATTGCTTAAATTTCACATCCCTCTGGTCTAACACTGATGAACTGCAGCTTTGGGTTTACTAAAACTTGAGGCTCTATTGGAATTATGCACTAAGCAACTTAAATGAAAACATCATGACAGAAGTACAAAGTATCCCAGCTATGTTTCATGTTGCTGTTGTCTCTCACTGGCTGAATGCAGAATAATCTTCATAACAATGGACATAACCAACATTTTAATATTTGTCTATAATTAAAGCCTTTTTCTTCCCCTTTAACTTGTATTTTATTATTTCCAGATCGATTCAGGTCATTTACCATCTCATTTAAAATGCAATCTCTTATTTTTTGTTCTATCTATATCATTCCGAAGTTTTATGGCATTTCCCATCAAGCAGAATTTTGTGACATCTGGAAATCCGGATGTTTGTATCAGAAGCTTTCAAGAAACATTTTATTAACCGTAGCTATGACACATGCTCCATCCCTGTATTTGCATATTGCGAAAATACACCTCCCTGTATTTAGTCTATAAGATTTGCAATGGACTCCTCGCTTTTTGGAATTCAGGCACCACTTCTTAGTTGGTCAAGGTATTTTATGATTTAGTTTAGTTCAACTATGGTGCAAAATGTGACAGCTATCTGTCAAAGAGGAGGGATGCCTTTGTGAAGGGCTTTCTAAGAAAAATGGCTCATATCCACATTACACATGGGAATAACCACGAAAGTGCTCAGCTAGCCTGTTCATTGGGTTTTGAATTCAAATTACCAGTACTTTACTGCTCAACCACTGGTCAACTTTACGTTATAGGACTCCTTCGATTTACTATACTTTTTGTCAAAAATGTATGATAATTTTAAATAGAATCCCATCTATTATAGTGGTGAGTATGCCATACTGATGAGACTGGGTTCAAATCCTTCAGAAGGCACGGTTGTTTGTAAGCATATAGTCTCTGTGTGGCAAAAGGGGACTCAAAGTATACAGTGAGCCAAAAGTTCTCTTGAGAGGTTGCTGATAGGGAAAGAGA
>KK121167.1:67705-91476 GCA_000611955.2 Stegodyphus mimosarum
TTTTTTTTTTTTTTTTTGCGGCCTGCTAAAGTTAAACCTTGTTTGTTTGGCCCAACTGTACCTATGAGTTTGACATCCCTGATTTACATGAACCAAAATAGAAGGGGGAATTTATCAAGAATCCAAACTGTTCATATGTGTCCATCCATTGTCTTTACATAACAAAATGCACCAAAACGTTTTCCTGTTTGTTACCCAACATTCATGGTATCACTTTCTTAAAGGCTTCATAGCCTTTTTTGAGTTTGTTAAACAACAGTACCACCATTAACACGCTTTTATGAAACTTCTCTTACTGCATTATCCGATGTCATAAGATTAGGGTACTGAGACCAGGGAAGTGAAGTTGCACAATTGTCTGCTACTCATTTGATCTAATAATTAGAAAAACTTTATTTAGCGGGCAATGAACAAATAATACAAAATAAACAGATATAAATTCGCTCTAAAGTACTGGAGAGAGAAAAAAAAAAGCTGCACGGAACGCCTATAAATTTGCAGTTGTGTTATGCTCGACATTTCAAAATAACTAGCATGTATAATAAAACCAGTTACATGGATGAAACACTTATCACTCTGGCCCATTGTACAACGTTGTGCAAGAGTCACCAGCATTTAAATGTTGGCATCATTATTTACAACCATATAAAGTACACAGATTTTGTACATAAATTGTGTTAATTTCCCTGCATTTTTTCTTTTCTTTCCAATTAATTTCCAGAGAGATAGTGTAGGCGTTTATTACAAGTTTACAACCATAGTTCTTGAATCCTCATGCAATATGTATATAACATTTGGGTAAAAAAAGCAAAGTTCCAAAAAATGTATACGTATTTTGTTTCTGTATGGGTTGACAGTCAATACTTTCTCCTTATCAACTTAACAAATGAATTATAGGTAGATTACATGAAAAGATTTACTTAAAGAGGCATTAGAAGAAGAATTATAGAAGGTGATATCAAAAATATGTGTTGAAGCTATCATGCCTTTCAACACACTCTCTTGGAAAAAATATACCTTTCAAGGGTTCCTAATGCTCCTTTTTTTTCTTTTCATTATAGAAAAAGAGTATTATGAGAAATTACGGAAAGACTTTTTCTCATTTCCTTAAAACCTGGGGTTTTAAGGAATTACTCCCCTCCCAATTTCTTCAACATTGACATTAACAACATGTCTTGATTTCTCCTTCTAATGCATGCAAGCTAAGAATCTTGACCCCGTGGGACTGTCAAAAAAACTCTTGCCTTCTGTTTTTAGAAGTTCAGGTATACACTCTGTTCCTCAGATTAATCTCATTCTAACTTTACAAATATATTTTGATTTATTAAAAGAAATTATTATTTACAAATTGGTGTTTAAAATAATCAAATAAAAAACCCCAAACTGGTAATTACAAACAAATTTTAGAAGAATGCATTTAATTCAAACATGTCTATAACCTGCAATACTATTGTTCCAGAGCAAGCACCTGAAATCAACAGAATTTCTATTAAAATGCCACCGTTCTGGAAAGATAATCTGAGAATATGGTTTTACATTGAAAGTCAATTCAACACTAGGATATCTGCCAATGTCACAAAATATCATATCATGATGGCTACATCGAGATTAATAACATCTTAAGTCAGGTAAGTGACAAAATTGATCTTCCAGTTATTGATGAATATGACACTTAAAAAAAATTAATTGAAGTTTTTAATGACTCTGATGAATGAAAATTACAAAAATGTTTGAGAGATAGATTTAGGCAACAAAAACTCCTCTGTTTTACTTTGACAAATGCAGGAATTGGCTAAACCTCTTGTTGGAACTAAATTACTAATATCTTTATGGCTTCAATCTCTTCCATCCCAGATGCAAACCACATTAGCCTCTTCTGATATCAAGCTTAAAAAATTAACAACTACGGCTGACAAAATATCTAACATCACAATTCAAGCTCAGCTTCATACAATGGATGTCAGCTTGAAAGTAATTCTACTGATATGAGTGATGCTTTGGATAATTTGCAGAAACAAATATCCGATTTTAATAAAAAAAAAAATAAACTTTTTACGCTGCATTCTTGTGTTCGATCTCACTCTCGTGGTTGCTTTGATTCTAGATTCTTCCCCACGAATAAACAAAATGAAAAAGCATATGTGTTGGTACCACAACAACTTTTGCGAAAAAGGCCGCTAAATGCAACAACCCTTGCACTTTTAAATTAGAAAACTAGGAGGCCAAGCATGTGTGGCAACACATGTCATAGGTCAAAATAATTGTTGCATTCTTGTACATGATAAAACTGTAAGAACACAATTTTGGGTAGACACGAGAGCTATTTGTCTGTCTTGCTTCCTATTCCACAAGACTATTTTGAACCAAATCTTTGTTTTATTTAATTGCAGCAAACGGTACAAAAACTGATGTTCATGGAAAACATTTAGTAAATTTATGCATAGGTGTACACAGAATATTTCCATGGCTTTTTACTATTGCTAATGCGTCACAACTAATTTTGGGTGCAGACTTTTTTATGTAACTATGACATTGCTGTAAATTTGAAATCCAAAAAATTAATTGACAGCAAGACTAACACTGCATCTGATGGCAAGATATCCCAAGATGTTGTATTCAAAACCAGTTTTACAGTCGTTACATGCATTTAATAATTTACTTAAAAAAATATGATTTACTCTAAGACAGCCTCTGGATAAGAAAGAATACTCATGGAATTACACAAGTAACTAAAAACAAAGGTTCTCTAATAGTGGCTTAGACCAAACACCTAGTGTGTGAGAAATTGGCTGCTGCAAAAGAAGATTTCACTTATTTAGTACAAAAAGGCATTTCTAGTCCTTTGAAAAACTGCTGGAGTAGTCCTCTGCACATGCTAAAAAAACAGATGGGTCTTGGCAAACTTACACCAACTACCGGAAATGAAACTCAATCACCATTCCAGGTAATTAATCCAATTACGTAACTATATGATTTTACATCCAATTAAAAAAAAACTTTTTTTTTCAACATTAGATGCCAAGAAAGTGTGTCATCCGGTGCCAATGAATAAAGCTGACATACTCAAAAGGGGCAACAGTCCCTCATTTCGGATTACTTGAGTTGAACTACATGACATTTGGTTTACGTAATGCTGAACAAATGCACAAACCATGCAAAGAATACTAGATCAAATTTTGTTAAATTTAAATTTCTGATATATATATGTGTGTGTGTTATTTTGATTGCTTCATTGGCTTCTGCTAAACATGTCCTTCATAGCGAAGAAGTTTTTTTGAGAGGAGAACTCTTTATTATTTTTATTCTTTATTATTATTTGTCCACTGACCCAAGAGAGCATGCTACCAGCTTTCTCCCTCTCGTCCAGAAGGGGAAAATTTCAACTGGTTAGACACTGTTCCTGGCTACTGTTGTTCACCAACAGTATGAATTCACTTCTCTTCTGCCTCATGATGCCTACATAGCTGTATGCCTGTTGCTAACGTGAGCTTACTATCTGTAAAATTCCTTATGTCGTGCAAAATGCATCCAATATTATTCTGTTATAAGTGAACGTGTGCTGAAAGATATATCCTGTGTTTACCTAAATAAAAAAATGGTAATACCACCGTGCCAAAAGGAATCATCTTTATTCTTGCAGTAACAACACACGCCGCCATAACTGGCATCTGTGAATGATGACCATAAATGGTGACCTGTGAAGTTACCGAACACGTGCCTCCTGAAATCCCCTTCCATCATCAATTTCTGTGCTTTGAATATGTTGTGAAGCAGAAACATCGCCTTTTAATTAAAGCTAATATCATAATTCATCATTATTTCCATGATATCATCAAAATAGTGTGAAAAATAATTGTGTCTGTCAAATAATCATGTTAATGATAGGATAAATTTTTAAAAATAAAACATTTGATGCATGTTTTAAAGCTGAATGCAACAGGAATCGGCCATACTGTATTGAACGAATGAATTTTATTTCTTTTCCTGAAAGAAATAATTTTCATAGAAAGAGAAAATAAAAGAAAGGAAGAAACATTAAGAAGGAAATATTTTCTTTCTAATTACTTACTTAAAGAAATATTTTTCTAATATTAACTGTGAAATAAACTGCATGAAAACACAGTTTTAATGTAAGCGTGAAAAAAAAATAGTTTGCAATTAGATTGCAGTGCAGATTAATCACATTATAAATTTAAATGATTAAAATTGTTTATTTCTAAAAAGATTTTAAGTAAGCTTAATTCATTCACTCTTATCTATTTACCGTTCTTTTGTGGTATTCCAAATCTCTCTTCATTTCTTAGCCCTAAATAGCCTAGCGTTAACTTTCCAACTAACTTAAAAAACAGGATTTTCCTCCACATAACACAGCAGCATATTCTGCTGCGTTTTGGTCATAATACTGTTTTGTGCCATTTTTTCGAATTACAAATGCAGCGTGTGAGTTAGTGAAATAATAGGAGAATATTCCTAGAACTTCAGCCGGCGTGCGCTATAAATTTTGTCACTCGTCTGTACTGTGATTGGTCTACAGCTCCTTGACACCTTGCCCCCTTTCAATAACGTCAAACGGGCTCATCTGCCTATCAACTGAGGACCACAGAACGGCTTCCTTCGATAAGTTGAAGACACCTGTCCATACCGGTTTTTTTGAGTCAATATTATTCGCTCAAGTAGTAGACGGACCCAGTGATCGTAGAATAGGTATCCTGGCCAAGCTATTGTGTGCCATGAGTGCAGTCTTGATAGATTTATGGCGGCACTCGACCTTCCCGTTTGCTTTGGGATGGTAAGCTGTTGTACGTTGCAATTTTATTCCACACATTTTTGATAAGTTGTTGAATAACTCAGAACCAAACTGTGCTCCATGATCTGTGACTAGGCGACATGGCGTACCAAATCTTGAAATCCAGTTAGAATAAAATGCTTTGGCAACTGTGTCTGCTGAAATGTTTTTACGCTGAATCACTTTCATCCAGTTAGAGTACCGGTCAATGCAAGTCAGACAATAAATATCCCCATTTAATGGCGGTAGGGGTCCAATGAGATCAATATGCACATTGCAAAATCTTTCTGAAGGCAGTTGAAAATCATCGAAACTTGATTTTGTGTGCTGATTAATTTTACTTTTTTGGCAAACCATGCAAGATTGAGCACAAAGTTGAACATCTTTACGGGCTACTTGGCCAAATAAATTGATAAGAGCTTTACAGATGACTTAATGTCAGGATGGGCTGCGTTATGCATGCGATGTAATATTTTCTTGTGATAACTGTCAGGGATATATGGTCTGATATTATTTGTTGAAGTTTCACATGACAGACTTCCCAGAAGGTAGCAGATACTGCTTTTAATTATTTCTATCATTATCTTTTAATTTTGATGATACGTGTACTTGACAACAGAGTACATTTCAAATGACCTACACAAAATTTAATAACAGAGACATTTGGTAATAGTTAAAGTATTTCCATTAACAAACACACCAAATATATAACGGATTATTAGAAAACAGGTTTCATGCTAGCAAAGTGAAATTCCAGAAAATTATATGCCTTATCTTCTAAAAATATCATGAATATACCATACACACAATCTTTAAATTATGACAATATATATATATATATTCCAATGTTATTATAACAGAGCTTCAGATGATATTTAATACTCCAAGTTCAATGAATGAGAAAACTAAGGATAAATTTGAGTATTATTATTCATTATATAATATTCTCTCAAAATTAAATATTAAAAATTATTTATTCAAATTAAAATCTATAAATATAAAAATTGATTTCATTCCAAAATATTACAGAAGTAATAAAAGGGCATTTACCAACTATGTCATCAGATAAAACTTCAGTTGTATTTTGTTTTCTTCTGCACAACCTTAGCCGGAGTTTTTTCACTGGTTTCTTTTCAGGCTTAGTTTTGTTTTTATTCACACTTTTTGTTCCAGGTCCAGCTCGTGCATCTACAACCTAAAAATACATGATCATTCACAGCTAAAGAATCTTTAGTTACTTTATTAGTGGAAAGGGGGAACTGATTTCACAATACTGAAAAAAGCATTCCTAAGTTCTTAGTCTCAATGGGATTTCTCATTTTTAAAATTTAAATGTTTAAATGCAATAATTTTCCTACATCAGTCTCAGATATAATTACATGTTTTTCAGATGATTTCAAAAATTAAAACAGATATATTTGCAACTATTTCACCTACAGGTAGATATTGCCATTAGCTTGCTTACTACTGCTGCTATTGTTCCACATCTCCATTTGTTACCAAGGGTGGGAAGAGCACTGCCAGAAGACCTACAGTGCCCTTTGACAGTGGTTAATAACTTTGGAGGGTGAACTAGGGTCTCTTGCATCGAAACCAAACATTGTACTGCAACAAAAAATTACATTTCAGATATCTTGCCAATATTTGGATTAGCTTCCTGGTACAGAGTGCTGCCTGGTCATCAAGACTGCCAGATAGTCCGTTGGAAGCATTTTTAATGCAATGCAAGAGGACATGACTTGTCTTCTGTGTTTATTGTTCAGAAGGTGGATACACATTTACTAAATACAACTAAGGACTGGGCATTCATACAAAAAGTTACGATTAAATAAATGCAAAATTAAATGACTTTTATGAACACACTGCATAAGAAACTAATAAGAAATAAATTAATAATCCAATAGATTAATTGAATAATGGTAGCTTGCCCAGGGTTCTGTTCCTGTTGAATGGGCTACCTGCATAGGACCTCCACAACATTTCTCCCATATAATAAGAAAAATGTCTCTAATTTATTTGAAAAGTCTCTTCTTTACAAAGGTAACCCTCTCAGACAAACAGGCTTCATGGTGTTCCCATTACCAGTTAACTAATCAATCAACTATCAAGAAAGGAGCAAGCATATTATAAGTACAATGCATACAGTCTAATGACTTACTGAAGACGGCTATTTAACGTCATCCTTTTTTAGTGCTAGTATGTTATTCGCAAGTCCAATTAACAGACTTTTTCAAGACACAGACTGCAAAATTCATGAAACATTTGTGAAGCATTTTTGGTAAAGTGATCAAGTCATTAAAAGTAAAGCAATACATATAGTGCGGCAATTTTTTTTTTTTACTAATCTTGCTTTTTGCAATCATTTTTTTTTTATTTTTTTTATTTTCTGGTTTATCTGTAAGGAATCAACAACGGACTTTCTTAATGTGCATAATCAGCTATACTTTTTCAATCCAATTCAAAAGCTATTGAGTTTTATTATAATACATTAATTGTAAAAGCTTTCACAGTTATGCTATAATGAAGCACTGGAATTATTAGATCACAGCAAAGCACACTAGGTCTATCTGACTAAGGGAAAGGATGCTCTGTGTAGAATTTATTGGGAGAAACTAGCTCATATTTGCATTATGCATGGACAAAAGTACCCATGCAGCCGACCCGTTTGCTGGGATTTGAACCCGGGGTGAACTACTTACATTCACTGGTTTTATCCTTTTGACCACTGTGGGGGGTGGGGAGAAAGGCTTAACCATAATGAATTTTCCTCAAGAGAAGCATTAGATGCAATAATTCAGTTCTCACATTTCTTGAGATTTAATGGGAAAATTTAAACAGGCATGGTTTTCAATTCCTTCAGAAATTTTCCAGTACTGCATACAAACTATCGTTCAAATAAAGAAGAGCAGAAAATATCTACTTTCCTTCCCCAAATGGCATGACACTTGCTCTTTAGATATTTGTCAAGAATGAAAAAATTGACCGAACCCAGCAGTCACTCAGATGTCCCATCACTAAGACTTGTTACTTGGGGCATCCCAGAGAATCCAGGCATATGGCAGCCTTTTCTCCCACCATGTCCAAGATAGCACTGAAAAGGCATTAAGCTTACTTCCTTTAATGTTTTCCTCTATTTTTTTATCCATACTTACTTAGAATATTAAAATGACAGAAACATAACATGTAACAATTTAAGCAATGTATAAATTACTATAAGCTTATTCTTGTGAAAATTTATTTCTTAAAATCTTAAATTAGACACACATTTCAAGGTCATTAATAAAACAGAAAAATAAAAAACAATAACTTACATGGTGCCAGTCTCTATTAGTACCGAGAGGCAACTTTTTCCATCTTTTTACCAAAAGAACACAAGCATTACATATCTCTCCAGACCGCTTTTCACTCATTCGGAAACACTTTTCAAATTCAGGTTCATATTTCTTGCTATCTGTAAACCTTGAACTGGAGGACTTAGCTTTACATATACAGCATCCATTCACTGACCGATAGATTTTTGGTTTATGGAAACTAAACATGATCTTCACTTTCCTTTGCTTTTCAAGCACGAAACTATGTGAAAGAAACAATTTCATGCTCTCTTATGGAAATTTTTAAGCTAAAAAAGTGGAACAATACAGCAACAACAAGCAATTGTATTTTCACTTTCATTTAAACACAACAAATGTAGAGAAATAAAAAATAGGGAAAAAGATTTGTGTTTTTTCTGTAGTACTTTTCAATTTATTCTTCAGTCATTAAATGATCTAATTTCAATATTGACAATAACAAAATAAAATAGTTTTGAATGTAAGCCAAGAGAACTAATGGAAATTTCTACTGCAAGCACATCATGCACGCATTTTTGGTAACAAAGCAAACATCAAAGAATTTCTTGGGTAAATAAAGAAATACCTGTATTTTAATGCTTTGCATACTAAAATCAGTAATTCTAAGGTCAAGTGTTCTTTTAACTTGGTGTCAAGTTCATTTTTGAATTAATGTCCAAAGGCCAAAATGCAGTGCTCTGGGAGCACTGCATTATAACAGCTGAAATGATTTCTGGATTCATGAACTGGAATCAACTATAGTGATCCTGCAGCTACAGTAATAACTTCCTATATTTCCCACACATATAATTGTTTCATAAACTAAATGAAACAAAATGGCAAGGGAAGAGAACAGGATAAAATGAGGTTGAGGCCGAGAAGTGGTTCCATGCTTCGCAAACTCAGTTTGTGCAAAAATAAAGTGATGCATAACAGCATTATCTTAGAGCAAAGCCTATTTTTTTTTCTTCGTAAGTCAAGACGCTCAATGGATTCAGGCAGATGATCACATATAATTCTTTACTAGCTGTCATGCCTTCAGAAATAAGCTCTACAGGTGTCACAAAAGCACTATTCTTTAGGTAAAGGATGTTCTTTTTTCTTCGTAGGACAAGACACTTGATGGATTCAGGCAGATGCAAAATGGCCACATATCATTCTGTCATTCCATTTGGAATGAACTCTTATGTCCATGATTATTTTAGTATTGACAAACACTCTCCACAAGCTATACCTTTTGCACCTGTTTAGATGGGTTTACATATTCTCCATATATCAGAGAATTTCTCTTTCTCCAGCCTGTAAGCCATCTGTCAGTTGATACAAAATTCTTTCCAAGCATTTGGTGATTTATTGAGATAAGCTCTAAAAATAGAAACACTTTTTAGTTTTATAATGCAAAACTATTCTAAAAAATCAGCTTCAATGTCTCTCTGTTTTTTTTTTTCTTTGCTTCTACGAGACATTTGCATTCTTTAGTAATTCGTTAACTATAATTCCTTGCCACAATGGGATTGAGGAAATTCTGAGTGTAAATGTACTTTTTTCTTGGTGCAAATGCCAATCTTTTAGCAATTTATCCTTTTCTTTTAGGCTAAGTTTCTAACGCTTGGCATTTTCAACATGTTACAGCAAATTTTTAAAAAAACTTCTTCCACTGATTTATTCAAATTTCAAAACTTAATGTTTCTAGCCAGCAGAAATATTGCCCTTTGTACATTTAGTCAATCTACCACTTCCTGATTACAAGCATGATCGATGCTTCCTTTGTTCTTCTTTCAGCCTATAGTTATTTCTTTTCCATCAAAAGACTGATAATGTGAACTAGCTCTCTCTACACATAATATTATCTTTGTCGCAAAATTTAGTTTCTCTACATTGGCAACAAGAAAAAACGTTCTTTTATTGCTGTGAAGTCAAATATGCTTAATCCATTCTGGAATTATCATATAGGTTATTAAATTATCCCATGTATTGACTCATAGCGTCCACAACACCTGGTGACCCTTCGGATGAATGATTTCGTCTAACCATCGAATTATGCAAACTGAAAGTCCTGCTTCGAATACGCCTGGTGAAGAATTTACTGCAAACAGGGTAAGCATTAAAATTCCATCCTTTTGAGCAGAGAAACCAGACATTTGGTTCTTCCAAGTTGAAGCACAATTCTCGGCTGCTAATATTCCTCAGGATCAGACTAAATTTGACTATCTTGTAGCACAATTAGAACCAAAAGTAGACCAAAATATAAAGGATATAAACCGCAAGAGAACAAAATGATAAATATGTAGCTGCCAAAGAAAGACTTTTAAGTACTTTTAAAGAAAGCCAAAAAAAGTTTCATAAAATTGCTTACACTTGGTGATATGAAACCAGGCCAATTATTTCATAAAATGCAGTCACTTGCTGGAACAAACATAACAGATAACGTTTTATGAACCCTATAGCTTAGCAAACTGCCAGAATCCATTACAAATATTTTGACTGTGAGTAATCAAAACTTAGATAACATACTGATAATAACACAGAAAAACAAATTTCGGAACTAAATATTCAGACAGTCTAGAAGTAAATATCGACACTCTCACTTTAATCAAAGTAAGACTCGTAGTCATTCAAGAAACAAATATAATCCCAATGGATCACACTGCTACTATCATTTTAAATTTGGCGATAAATGTAACCCTAATAAATGTAAAAGGCACCTGGAGCTGGAAGGCATCAGAAAACTCCACTCAGCAGTAGATTCGACAACAGGTTCTGATGCAGATGATTCAAAAGATTGCCATAAATACCGATTATTTATTACTGATAAAATAACCGGTTTACATTTTCTTGCGGACAGAGGTGCTGACTTATCTATCATTCTGGCAATGCCAAACCACAAAATATGTAATTCCTTTAAATTGTATGCTGCAAATGGAACAACAATATCCACTTTCAGTTTCAAAATTTGAACTCGGGATTTAGGCCTGCGTTGATGATTCCAATTTCCCTTTGTAATCTCTGAAGTGGATTGAGCTATTTTAAGAGCAGATTTTTTAACCAAATTTAAATTACTTATTGATATGCATAACAAAATATCAATAGATAGCATCACAAATTTATCTGTTCGAAGTCAAGTTGCGTGCACAACAAGTGCGGATAGTACAAGCATGACAAAAATTCTAAATTTGAAAATTTGTTCTCACAATATCCAAATTTAACAAAATGAAATCTCTTAATTTGCAACTCACAACACAGTGTAAAGCACTAAATAGCTATTAAAGGCCCTCCTGTTTTTTCAAATGCTCACCAAATAGATGCAAAAAAGCTAAAATTGGCCAAATAGGATTTCAAATTTATGTTAGAAAATGGCATAATTATACATTTAAAATTGCCATGGGCCAGTCCACTTTATTTAGCTTTCAAGAAGGAATGGCAGTTTACAACCTTCTGGGGACTACAGATGTTTAATTGTCTAAACGACTTCCGATTGTTATCCTATTCCAAGAACAAAGGATTTTCACCATATTTTAAAGCAAAAGAAAATATTTTCAAACACGATCTACTTAAAGTTTACTTTCAGATTCCAGAGGAAGATAAAAAGAAAAGAGCAATAATAATGCTATTTGGGTTATATGAATTTAATGTAATGAGCTTGGTATTAAGGAATGGCCCCATCTATGTTTCAATGATTCATAAATTAAATGCTTTTCAAACTGGACTTTGTTTTCGCCTATTTAAACAACACTTTAGTAGCTTCTTCCATGGAAGACTAATATTAAGAGCATCTAAAATGAGTTTTTTCTCAATTAGAATAATATGGTCTTCGCATAAATGTTGAAAAGTCAGTTATGGGTGTGAATCAACTGGAATTTCTAGGATACATGATCGCTCCGGAAGATTCGAAACCTCTTCCCAAAAAAGTAAATGTTATCTTGAATTATAGATTACCAGAAACCATTCATGTATTGCATACTTCTCTTGGTCTAATTAATTTCTATACACGATATATCAAGGATGATGCCAAAAATCTGGCAATCCTTCCATGAGTAATTAAAAGGTGCCAAGGAAAAAGCTAAAAGCAAAACACAATCGACCAAGGAAGCAAAAGAAAAATTTGAGCGATGCAAAAAAAGCTTTGGCAAATGCTGCTTTTATCCCGACTCACCATTAGTTCTCTTTAGTGATGCTTCGAACTATGCATTTGGATCCGTGCTGCAACAGTGAAAAGAAGGCAGTTGGAAACCCTTATCTTCCTTTTCCAAAGGGTTAACTAATACTCAAAAGGATATACTAGTACTTATGATAGGGAACACTTAGGAATGTACCTCTTGATCAAACAATTCAAGCACATCCTAAAAGGACAACAATTTACACTCACCATAAATCTTCTGTGATATTTGTTTTTCATAAAAAAAAAAAAAAAGAGGCCTCACGTACACAGCTCCGTCATTTGTAATATATCTCAGAATTTTCAACAGATATACATCACATTGGTGGAAAAGAAAAAAAAAAATTGCAGATTCGTTACCTCAGACAGAATCTATCTCTGACATAGATTATGATAAAATTGCAGATGCACAAATCAATAATAAAGATTTTTTAACACGCTATACCGAAACTATCTTTACATTTTAAGTCGTATCTTTTGGACTCTGTTTGTTGCGTCACCATCAAACTCCACGAGAGGTAAGTTTCTGTTCGAGAGTGGCAGCAAATGTAAGAGAGCGAGAAGTTGAAATTTTTTTTTTATATGAGAAAAGAAGGAAAAGTGTTTTATGTGTTTGTGCTATACTTTTTTTTTTTAATTTAAATATATGTTGTTCATGTTTTCTTCAGCGTTGTCATCTACGAACAAAACTTCCTACATTCATTTTCACAACCAATCCTAACAGGAACTATATTTCTGGTGAACCTGGGTGGGCAAGTTTTGTTTTGGACTTTGAAAGAAAATTGAAGTAAGAATGGTAAGAAAAATGAATTTCCATTTTGAAGTTATTAATATGGTTATACCTTGAATGTAGACATTTATCATTGAATACACGAACAAATTTAATAGGATAGTAAAGATGGAAATTATTAAAAGAAATAAAACAGCACAGCACACTGCATTTACGAAAGCACACACTAAGTTAGAGAGCGTGTTGATAAAGGGAAATGCTAACACAGAAGAAATTGAAATATGTTTGCATTTGCTTAAGCAAAAAAAGGGCTCATTAGAGTTAACACACAATAATTATTTAGATGCTTTAACAGATGAAATAGGATTCAAAACTGAATTTAATATTGTAGAAGAATATAGAGAAAAGGCTTTGAGAATGGAATTAAAGTCTAAATGAGTATTAGAAAATAATTAGAGCAAACAAAATAATAACAAAGGTAGTAATTCTGGCAATAATTCTCAATTGGCTGTGTGTGAGAATCCATATAAAACAATTTCCCCATGACTTCCTGAAGTTGAACTGTAAAAATTTGGCGGCGAATTAAGAGACCTTGTAGAATAATTTAAAAACATACATGAAAATAAAAATTTAACTAATTGTGATAAATTTCATTACTTAGTTCAGTCAACAAAAATTAAGTCAGAAGCTAGAGAGCTTATTGAATCTTTTCCTATTACTAATGAAAACTACCTTTTGGTGATAGAAAACTTAACTGAAAGACATGGACGAAAAGAACTATTAATTGATAATTGAGAATTGTTAAAACTTGTCTTGAGTAATGCTACTAAAAAGAAACAAGATTCTTTAAGTGGTCTGTATCATAAGCTTTCTACTCAACTTCGGGCTCTATATCATTTAGGTGTAACTACGGATCAGTGTGGCATAATATTATATCCGTTAATCAAAAGTTCGTTATTTGCCATATGCTGCGATCTTCTGAAAGGCAAAGAAAAAAATATTGGATCTAAACAGAGTAAATCAACACTTGATGCTATACTTTCATTTCTAAAGATCAAAGTGCAATCAGAAGAAAAAATAAAATTAAGTAGATCGGACATATTTTCCTATGAGCGCGAAAGAAAGAACTTGGCAGAGAGCCGACACTGGCTTCCATCTGCTAATGAGTTATTCATTAATGATTCAAATGAACTACATGTGTTTTGTTTAAAGAATCATGCAACTTGCTCTTGTAAAAAGGCGTTTTTCATCCCATTAGAAGAAAAGATTGCAATAATAAAAAGGAAAGGATTGTGTAGAGTATGTTTATCTAAGGGACATATAGATTCTAGATGTTGATCCCAAATAACGTGTCGTGTTCTAAAAAGACATTTTAAGTTCACGTTCCCGAACATTGGATGTAATAAGTGTGATTCACCCAATTAAGATGTAAATGACAAAAATATTAATGAAAAAACAGTTGACTCCTTACATTTTCATGCAACGAATGAAGTTATATTACAAACTCTTGTTGTAAATGTACATGGCATCAAGAAAGAGCGTAAAGCTAGGGCTATCATCGATAGCAGATCACAAAAATTGTATATTTTGAAATCTACTGCTGAAGAATTGGGTTTTAATTCGCAGAGGGAAGAATTTTGCCATTCGTTATTTTCGCAGAACGCAAAAAAGGATGTATAAACACAAGTGTTATAAAATATACTTGAGTAGTCTTGATGATAACTATATTTGTAAATTAGATGCTTTGGATTGTGATGTTATTTGTAATGACATTTCTAGTGTAAGAAATGGTTCTTGGATACATGTATTGAAAACTGAAAAAGATATTCTTAACCGATATTTCAGAAAATGCAAGTTGCATTGAGGTACTTTTGGGTGCAGACGTTGCCGGTAAATTAATTACTGTTCGACAAGCAGAATTAAAGAGAGGCTTAGTAGCATTAGAAACCAAGTTGTGTTGGACTTTGATGGGTAAAGTACTCTGATATAGCGACAAAAAAGATGCAAGTATGAATATCGTAACCATGTTATCTCAAGCAGATATTCATGTTTCTTCACTGTGGGATCTGGAACTACTTGGTATATGGGATCCCACTGAGCAAAATTCAAGAGAGGAGACGGAGAAAGCTGTTATGTT
Source organism: Stegodyphus mimosarum (assembly GCA_000611955.2). Classification (NCBI taxonomy): domain Eukaryota; kingdom Metazoa; phylum Arthropoda; class Arachnida; order Araneae; family Eresidae; genus Stegodyphus; species Stegodyphus mimosarum. The sequence continues at coordinate 82,844 of KK121167.1, forward strand.
TCACTTTCTAGAAACAGTGTGACAAAAGGAAGATGGAAGATACAAAGTCCGTATGCCTTGGAAAATGGATCGTGCGTTTCTAATAGACAATTACGAGTTGTGTTTAAAAAGACTTGAATCTACTACCAAGAGGCTGGAATAAACCGGTTTTAGAAAAACTATCATGAAGTCTTTAGAGAATGGTTAGAAGAAGTTGTTACTGAGGAAGTTCCTGGAAAAGAGTTACCTGTTGGTACCCATTACCTTCCACACTGACCCGTCATCAAAGGCATATCCACAACATCTTCAATGAAGATAAGACCGGACTTTGATGCCTCTGCTAAGATCCATAACCATCTGTCATTAAACGACTGTTTGGAGACTGGATATAATTTAATTGAATCAATTCCTTCTACTTTAGTGAGCCAGACTGCATTAGAAAAGAATGGTGAAAGTTATGAACGTCATAACTCTCCAGAAGAATACGAGAAGATGGATGATCAGTTGAATATAACATCAGGAAGACATGGAAATACTTTAGGAGGTTTTTGTTCAAAAGATAGTAAAAAGTGTTTGCTGTCGAAAACTAAGGCCAAGTGCAGCCTAGTTGATTAATAATGAAGATGCCGCAGTTCTAGTAAAAGAGAACAAACTGGAGAACATGTTGCTCCTGATGTCAGTTGACTTCAAAACGAAAATAATTATGATATAAACGAATCTATTTTATAAGACAGACTAGGAATTAAACATGATGAATGATATGAAGAATAAGTATGGTGTTACTAATATAGGATTCAGAACTGATGATGAAAATGATTCAGTTGATGAATCTTGGAAAAGAAAATGGTATGCATCGCACCCCCCCCCCTTCTGGATCATCATTTATCAGAAAAGTCTCAAAATCTTGGACCATCACTGCACCCATGTAAGCCTCAGTTACCAGTTCCTTCATCCAAAAGACGTCGTAGAAATTTACCTTAATTAGAGAAAAGAGTGATGTGGATCCACACAGACAGTGATTGCTTAGATATAGTCAGAGGATTCAACCTCCTCATTTTAATAGAATGTTGAATCAAAATCAATCCACTTCTCCTTCAACAAATAGAAATGATCTAATGAGCCCCAATAGACACAATGAAAATAATCTAAAAGAAACAGGGGAAAATACCTTTGAAAAATCAGCAGGTTATAACAGTTCAGAAAAACATAAAAAGCAAACTTAACAAGAAAAAACTGTTTGTGCCTTAAGTGAATTCAAACATTTTAAGCTTTCTGAAATATATGATGAAGATGAGCTATATCTTCACACTGACAAAACAGAAGATATCTCTGAAAGTGATGATGGCAGGGCTAGTATGCCAGAAGGATCTGTTGTCAACAAAAAGGAACTTTCCCAAAAGGTTTCTGAAGATCACTTGGAGATAAAAGTTAGTCAAAATGAAAATATACTACGACAGATTTTATCCCAGAAGGAAATGAGCAAGATTCAGTGCAGCAAAGCAAGGTTTCAGATGAAATATTAGAAAAGATAACTTCTTACGAGAAGCTTTCGATGTTTGAAAGAAGAGAAGAGAATGAAAGTTTTATGCAAAATACGACTCCAATGCTCCTATGTTCCACTACTCCAAGAATATTATATGACTTTCGCAAGCAGTCCTTCAGACTGCTGAAAATATTATTGATCTCTGTACATTTTCAAGCAATGAAGGAATAAGATCTAAGCCGGAATCCTTAAATAGTGACAGTAATAAATCTTTGTCAGATGGTCATTAATTCCATTTAGGAATTTTAGCTGAAGGTGATCGAGCATCATCTGAAGATTCTGAAAAAAAAGCAGTCAGTAGTTCGGAAACTTTGTCTAAATCCACTGATGTCGAACCTAGTCTTAAATCTGTTTGTGGCAATTTTGCATCTCCCCAAAACAATTCAACCACAAAGCCAACCAAAAAGAAATTAGAAACAGTTTATGAAGTAGTATCGGAAGCTCAGAAGGTTCCGGAAGTGGTAGCTAAATATCCTGAGCTTAATCAACACCGTCTCGAAAGATAAGGCCTGAGCACGAGAGGGGAAACGGTCAGTGATATCACGATCAGAAGACCGACGTGATGACTGTGAAGCAGGGGAAAGTGTCTCCCAGAAGTTCAAACCAATAATACTCCAGCAATGAAACTATAATTAGTGCATTTTTATACTCTCTCTGTAAATTCGCACTCTTGCCTTTTGATTAGATCTTGATTTTGAATTAAAATTTCAGAAACCTTACGGAAAATTTATCAGAAATTATGATCAACTAAAATAATAAGTACTGTAAGTAATTTGTCGTCCTTGGACAATTGCATCTAAAGCAATGTGTGAGGAATTACAATGAAATAAATTGTAAAAATAAATGTTAAACAATAATTTGAATTAAAGATGAGGCATTTTTTAGAAATAATCATCAAAAGTGTAAAATACCTTGAACAGAATGTTTATTTCCTTTATAACATATATTTTTCACTTATATATTTCGAGGAGATGTGTGAAAGAATTTTATCGCCAAAACATAAAATCAAACAAAAAAATTTTTAGATTCATTAAATGTAAAAATGTCTTGAACAGGAAATATGTTACAAAAATCTGTTCTAAATTTAGACTTTTGTTTGAAGATGATTGAAGGAATACTTGATGAAACTCTTACCAAATCATAAAACTCGACTACGAAACAAAATAACTTCACACTACAAAGGATTTGTACACGCAAAATGAAAAAATAAAATTTGACATTGTATATTAATTAGCACGAGACATAAAAATGTGTTCTAAATTGCATATAGATATTATTTTTATAATCTTACTTTTGCAAATAAATCTTTCTTTCTAAGTAAATTAGATTCAGAATTTCGATGAATTTCAACAGGCTGGTCTATTTAGCATGAAACTAATGGTATGTGTTTTAAAATAGTTTTTATTCAGGGGGTTCTAAGTTTCTGCAAAACTTTACATTAAAATCATGCATCATGTTTATCATATTCATATAAGTGTTTGTGACTATTACAACTTAAAATTCATAGCTCTCTTTTTAATTTAGATGTTTTTTTTATTAAATTCACATTTAAGAAAAGTTAATCTTTTAAAAGAACTCTATCTATTTCTAATGATTTATGATCGAAAATTAAACTATAATCCCGTAACTGAAAACTATTACCGAACCTAATAGAAAGCCTTTTATTTCGAGCAGTTGGAAGTATAGAATTATTGACTCTAGTTCAAGGATTTATTATTACATTAATATTTTGGTTTGCCTGATTCCTAGAAATAAAATCATGAGTTATAATCACAGTTACTTGAAAATTCCATTTTCCTTTTACGAAAACGTTACATTTATCTTGTCTAAAAACAATAAATTTTAATTTAAAAAGTAAAAATTATTGATGCTACAGATTTTCAAATAATTTTAAAAGGTAAAAGTATGACACACAGCTCCATTAAAAAGTATGATGTAAAGCATAATGTAACTGTTTAGGCCATTTAAATCACTGCAAGTGGAGTTATTTATCCTCAAGAGCTAATAACATTAGAAAATATTTTAAGAATTAACAGAGTGGAGTGGAAAACAAAAAAATTCTTGAAATAAAATTTTGGGTCAAATTATCCATACTCAGAGGCTTTATTCTCATGCCAATGTATAAGCCATAACTGCTTTGGATGAAGTAAAACATGTTAGAGTATTAATAATAAAATACTGTGCAAGAATTTTTTGCATGCCCTTTTTTATTTTGTAAGAAAGAAAAACTGTAATAAAATTCAGTTAATTCAGCACCTCTCAAAAAAGTCATTTCCTGTGAATGGTATTAAATGAAACTGACAAAAAATATTTTCATTACCACACTGAAGTACTCAGACAGATTTCTTATCCTGCAGGATTAGTAAAAATTGCTTCATTTAAGACTTCATGACCCAAAGGGAAATTTCACCCCACCTCATAAATCATGCACTTCCTGGGTTGGATCATATTACTATGTGTCCCGAAGTGGTTAGTTTTCACAGCAGATTCGCTGTTTTTCCCGTAAAGTGAGGTACACATTCTCTTTTTAGGATCACTATCAGTCTTTAAAACCTGTTACAGAAGTTTTACACGAGTATCAAAGTTTTCTGCCGATCATGCTATTCAGTTTAGTAATAAAGAAGTGCTTATCAAATTGGTGATCGCGTTTTAATAAAGCTGATCATCAAAATGGCATCTTGTCGCTGCGTGCCTCTTTTTTTGCAACAGTAATTATGACAGTGCAGGTTCATATGTTACAGTTTTTCGTTTTCCTGCCGCAGAAGAGTTTCGAAAGAAATGGATTAAAGCAATTCCTCGCATGGACTTCAAGTCTAGTAATAAGTTCAAATTTTAAATTCTGAGAATTGTTTTCTCTTTTTAAGTTTTCAAATGTTTTACGTACTTCACCACATTTCTTGTATTATTTTCAGTGCTTCGTATTATATCAGAAAGAAAAGAAGCATATTTTGTGGCAGGCAGACATATTATCTAGGAATGATACATTGTTGTGTTTTAAATATTCAATGATTTTAAACTTTATACATGTTTCCCTTGAAATAAATGTTTTTGAAGACTCTTGATTTTCAGTTGGAGCATTCATATTTGATTAAATTCAGTTACAGATTGACACTAAAAGCTCTAAATCCATCTAATTTAGAGTGTCAAAATGTAAAACTTGTTTTAAACATATTTAACGATAATGTGATTTGTGGACTTTCAGAGCTTGGCGAGACATAATCTCGATTTTTATAAAGAAACTTCTTCATATATTGACTTAATTTACAAGTGGTGATGTGTAGTTAATGTGAAAACTCCAGCAAAAGTAATACAGCTTAGAAATATTTTTATGAGCCCTCTAATGCTGGCACCACATGATGAAAATGTAATATTTTTGAATAAATTCATTCACTGGTTGGGCATCTAGAAGGATTCAGGTAATAAAACTGGTATTTTAAAAAAAGAAATTCACGCAGCTCTTACCCATACCACACACACCTAATTAGAAATGGCAAATTACTGCATAAATGAATTAAAATTCAAATATTTTTTAACTGGGAAAGTGCAAACTGATTGTTTGGAAGATCACTTTGGCAAATACAAAATGCTTTCCGGTTCGCAGTACAGCAATTCTAAACGGCAAGTATTTGAATCAGAATCCAAACTTAGATTGTAGGTTTCGTTGCCGCTTAATTCAAGTGTGTGTGGGAAACTGTGTGTTAAAAAATTTGACATTGAAAATGTGTGGGAAGATTTAGGGCAAGATGATGATGTAAATATTTCAATTCATGTGCATGAAAGTGATTTTTTACAGTTAACAGCAGTTTTACCTATATTAACTTATCTTGGAGGTTAATGTGCATACACAGTTTGCAAAACATTAAAATGCAACTCATGCAAAAACCAATTAACTATCGATAAAGAAATGGATTGTGATAATACCTACAGACTTGTATCAAGTTTAGACAGAGGAGGCTTACTGTTTCCAAATCCAGGCGTAAAAATTGTAAGTTACTCTTACATTATAGTTAAAAAACTAATTTCATCTGAACACGAACAACCATTTTTAAAAGTACAAAATCAGAGGTACTCGCTTTGTTCAATTACTATGAATCAATTAAGTTCTTCAGAAATCTCTGATCATTTAGATATATGTTTGTCAGGGCATTATGCTGAAGACATTATTAAAAAATTTGTTTGGGTTTGTTAGAATATTTTTGCTAAAAAATAATTATTGTAAAAGAAATGATGTAACTAGAAAGAACTCTAAAAAATGAAAACTTCAAACTCTTCAAAATATCAGTGTATTGCCCAGCTTACTTTAATGTGCATATAACATTGTCTTTGATAAATTGTTTTAAACATGTTATTGTCATGGATACCAATTTATTGCTTTACTATATTTTATACATATATTTTTTGTTTGCTTCTTTTATAGTTTTAATTTTTCTGACCTCTAGTGCAGTTTATTTCTTGCAAAGTTTTTTTATTTTCCGTACTGTGGCTTTAATTTTGTTAATTCCTTGTAAAATTTATTTCATACATTTTTTTTTTTAATTCTACTGATAATGTGGTTTAGTCCAGGGCTTCTTAAACTTTTTTATATAGCGACCCCCTTCAAGCTTAGGAAATTTTAAACGACCCCCTCCTCCATATAATGAAATATATATTAACCGTAGATGTAGATGTAATATCGCACTATTTTACAATGTAAATAAAATAAGGATTAAAGAATACGTGCCCATTCTTTTCGCATATATATAATTGGAAACGTTGACGGGATATCGGTCGTAATAAAACACAATAAATAGAATGACATAAAACTATATATATATTTATTCAATAGAAAAAATAAACTTTTGTAACAATTTTTTTATAAGAAAACATAAAACTATATCTATATATTCAATAGAAAAAATAAACTTTTGTAACAATTTTTTTAATAAAAACATATTATTAACATCAAACAATATTAATGTGACGGATGTGATTGTTTATTTTTACACAAATAATTAAATCTAGGCTCAATTTGAGTTAGTGCAGATCGTAATAAATTTTCAACGTTTATTAAAGTTGAACGGTATTTTGATTTTATGTAAGTTAATGTGGAAAAGGCTGATTCACATAAATATGTTGTACAAAATGGCAGTAATTTGTTCATTGCCATTTCCGATAGTAGGGGATATTCTGATTTGATTTCTATCCAAAATTCATGCACAGGCACTTGAGAAAATCTGAGTCGCAAGGTAGTATCACTTGTTAATTCTGCAAATTCTTCTTGTGCTTTTAAGTTTAGAAAATTAATTTCTTCCATTTCAATTGAAAATGGATTGCAAATCCATTGTTGTGTATCGATATCATTGGGAAAATACCTATGCATGTAAACTTCCATATCCTTCAAATGATTAACTATAATTTTTGTTATAGGAGTATCTTTTTTTGAAATATTGTTACTAATTATATACTCGTCAGTAAATGGAAACATTTCGAGCGATCCACTTTCCACTCTGTTCTTCCATATAAGAATTTTTTTAACAAAGGCCTCAAGTTTATTTTTTAACATAAACATATTAACGCAGACTCCCTGCATTGATAAAATCATATCATTGATTTTATCAAAAATATCTGCCAAATAGCATAGCTTGAGAAGCCATAAATTATCGTGAAAATAATCGGCGAAATTAGAATTTTGCTCTGTTAGAAATATAAGAACTTCATCTTTTAAAGTTAATAATCGTTTCAAACTTCGACCTCTTGATAGCCACCTAACTTCAGCATGTAGCAATAAACTTGTATAATCCGAATCCATATCAATGCACAAATTTTTAAACAATCGACTATTAAGTGCTCGACTTTTAATAAAGTTGATGATTTTGACTGCATCAAAAAACACAGTGTTTAATTCTGGTGCAATTTTTTTTAACAACAAGTGCCTCTCGGTGAATCATACAATGTGTAAATGTAATATGATCATTTCCAGCTTTAACAAATGCTGTAAAACCAAGATCTTGTCCGGTCATTGCTGCAGCACCGTCCGTGCACACACCAACACAATTTTTCCAATTTAATCCTTCTTTTTCAAAAAACTCATTTACTTTTTTATATATATATCTTTTCCACGAGTATGACCTTCCAGAGGACGACAAAACAGTATATCTTCATGAATGCTTCCCTCATAAATATATCTTACAAAAAGTAACAACTGTGCCATTTTTAAAATGTCTGTCGACTCGTCCAGTTGTATTGCAAACTTTGAGCTGTCTTTAAGCCTCATAAGAAGCTGTTGAAATTGATCATTGCTAATGTCTGAAATTCTTTTGGACACAGTGTCATTTGATAATGGAATTTTACTAATTTCAGCAGCATACTGTTTTCCATGAACAATTTCAGACATTCTTATAGCTGCAGGTAGTAAAAGTTGCTCTCCAATAGTAAAAGGCTTTTTCGTTTTTGCTATCAAATACGAAACTTCATACGATGCCAATAGATATTTATCATTCAAAGTAACATACTTCTCCAAAGTGTCCTTTTCTTTATTTGATGTTTGCAAAAGACGCTCAAAATATTCTATTGGCTTTTTTGATAACGTTGCATGTTTAGTATTCAAATGTCGTTGCAGTTTTGACGGTTTCATGCTTTCTGCAGCCAAAACTTCTTTGCAAATTAAGCACACTGGTAGTTCTTCATTGTTGTGAGAAGAGCATGTGAAGCCATACTGCAAATATGATTCGTCATATTTTCTTTTTTTTGTTTTGCTAGAAGTCGGATTTGAAGCACTGCAACTTGGTTGTGACGGCGTGGCAGACTTATTAGTTGGAATTTTAATTAGCCATTTATCCATGATGGTTAAATAATAATAAATAATTAAACAAAATGTAGTTGAACTTTAACGTAATAATTAAAAACACCAACTGAAAATTACACAGTAAATACACACATGTCACTACGAAGACAAAGCTGAGTCCAAACTGAAGTACAAACAGAAAAATAACTACACTCGAATCTTTACCAATGCAATGACAACAAATTACGATCAGATCAACCCCGACGCATAGCGTGTTCAAAGTGTGCAGCGCACAAAGGCACCGTATCACAAAGACGCCGAAAAAGAAGCTTTCATTTAATTTTTTTT
>KK121167.1:92784-118931 GCA_000611955.2 Stegodyphus mimosarum
CATACAGCTGCCAGTGTACGTGCGTGGTTCGAAGAGCACCAGGATGAGTTTACCGTCCTCCCCTGGCCAGCAAACTCACCTGACTTAAACCCAATCGAGCATCTGTGGGACCATCTCGATCGAGTTGTTCGCGCCATGGATCCTCAACCGCGTAATCTAGCGCAGCTGGCCACGGCATTAGAGTCGGCATGGCTCAACATCCCAGAGAACACCTTCAGGGACCTATGTGACTCTCTTCCTGCACGTCTCGCAGCATCCGCTCTGCGAAAGGTGGTTATTCTGGCTTTTGACAGATGGTCACATTAATGTGACTGGACTGTGTATTTGTATTTATATTTGTACGTAGTGTGTATACTAATTTTAAAATTTTATTTATAATGATTGAAAAGTATCAGATCTTTGTGACCCCCTTTCAGTAGTCTCGCGACCCCCCGGGGGTCGCGACCCACAGTTTAAGAAGCCCTGGTTTAGTCCATCCCATATATACGAAATGTTGAATAATATCGTTAAATTTATAAATATAATTATAATCACGATAACTACATTATAAGTACATAAAAATGCCGTTGATCTTTTAACAGTATTTACTATGCTGGGCATAATCAAGAATTTTATATGCCAAAAGGGACATTATTCAGTAACCATTTTTTGATGACTTGATTAAAATACATTATCAGAATAGGTATGACTTTAATTTCTTTTCATATATTTCATGGAAAACTTTTGCGTGTGTGTGTGAATTCTTATTTTATCTTGTTTGGTTTTTAATTTTCTTAATTTCTTGTACACTTTATACCTTGCAGAGATTTTTCCCCAAATACTACTGTGCATTTCTTTTTCCTGAGTGCAAGAAATTTAATAATTATGTTTTGGCAAACTGATTAAAGCATCTAATTATAATGAACATAAATGTTATGCATTGTGAGCAAAGGATTATAAATATCTAAGGTAATGATACCTGTTTTAATGGTGTAAAAAATACTGCAGATATATACACTCATGTCCATAAATTAAGGATAATGCAAAATTAGGCAAAGAAAGAGTTAGAAGCAAAACAAATTTGACTTATTTGTAAAGCTTATTTATTAAACAAAAGGTAAAGAGCAAAAAAAGATGCTATATGTTTGATATTATTAAAAAAATTAGCAATTTTTTCTCACTGGAGCAAATTACAAAAAAAACCTATTTACAAAAAAACAATATTACATGATTGGTAGGATTGTTAATACATTGTATGTCTCCCAGACGATGCAATACAGTCCGTACAACGCCTAGGCATGCTGAGTATCAAATTATCGATCTGATCTTGGGGGATATTACACCACTCAAAAAGCAATGCTCTTCGAAGTTCCGGTACACATGTAGGAGGAGGTTGACGGGCTGCAACTCGTCGGCCAAGCATGTCCCACACGTGCTCTACTGGATTCAAGTCCTGTGAGAATGCTGGCCAGTCCATACGGGTGATATCCTCCGATTAAAGGCATTCGCTTACGATGTTTGCACGGTGAGGACGGGCGTTGTCATCCATAAACACAAATTGTGCGCCCATGGCGCCTCGAAACAAACGTACATGTTGTTCTAGAATGACGTCCCGATAGATTTGGTTTGTCATGGTTCCAATTTGAACATGCAGGTCAGTTCTAGAACCCAGAATAATTCCACCCCAAACGAGCACTCCTGCACCACCGTAACGGTGTCGTTCAATGATGTTTTCTTGGTGGTAGCGGGTACCTGGAGCTCTTCATATGAAAGTCCGCTGAGAATCAGACTGCAAGCTAAACCTGGACTCGTCAAAAAACATCACACAAGCCCACTGTTGCGGTGTTCACAATGCATGCTCTCCACTCCAGGCTAACCGCAGGCGACAGTGAGTTGCAGTAAGTGGAAAGCATCTGACAGGTCTACGAGCATATAGACCCATCTGCCCTAAGCGTCTGTACACGGTCTGCCTTGAAATTGTCGTAACAGGGGCTGAAGAGAGCTGACGAGACAAGTCTCAGGCTGTGCTCCGCCTGTTTCTTTTGGCAGTAACTGCCAAATACCTGTCCTCATTCGGCGTTGTAACTCTGGGGCGACCTGTGCTGTAACGTCTACTCACATTACCATCATCTTGGAATTGTTGCCAAAGCCTGGAGATGACACTCTGGGCAATTCCAAGTTCGTCTGATACTTCCAGTTGGGTACGCCCACATTCCAGACGGTCGATAATTCTACCACGTAAAAAATCATCCAAATGCGTTCTTTGTGTCATAACCATTCGGTTATTGCACTGAAATGCTTATAAAGCGCCTGCGAACAATTTTACTTCTTTGCCTGTATTCCTTATATATCTCACTCTTACACTGTCGTCATTGTGACATACCATCGGTGTCATCTGGTTGCTTCCTGAAATTTGCATATGATTCTTGAAGATGTGTGTAGTGATTTTACAGGTGATATATTTATTTTAGAGTTCCATTTCCACGTGACTCCGAATTATCCTTAATTTATGGACATAAGTGTATTTTCTACTTTCATGCAATTCTTTATGAATATTTTATAAGTAACTTAAAACAAAGAAATAAAGCAGAATGTTTATAGAATACAATTTCAGCATAAAACTGTAATTTGAAATAACTATTTACTGCATAAATATTTGTGTCAGAAGCCCTGAATCTTTGGAGTTTTTAAATTCCATGTGAAAAGTCTGAATGTTAATTATGTTTCCTACGAAAGTTCATTCAAACTACTCAACAAATTCATATAAATAGATAAAAAAATGTTCTGCACAATTTGAGCTAAATAAAGGTTAAAGAATGATTGATTGCTTGTTAATTTCTGATATTTGTTTATTTAACACAAACAATTATTTTTAAAATATTTAAGAATTTGTTTAGATCACTGACAAAATATTGTATACTATTTGTTTCATTTATTTATATTTAGTTTATTAATTAATAAGAATTTTTTTTTTTAAATACTGAAGCAATGTTTTATTCACTTGCAAAAAAAATTTTCACTGCCATTTTGATTATAGTATTTTGTTTGAAAGGAACTGGTTAAAAGAGAAAAGTGGAAAAGAAGTAAAAACCAGTTTTAATTTCGTTTCAATAATAACAGTAATAAATTATGCAAATCAATGTAAATTCATTCTGAAATTTACAAAATGAATATGAAATAATATAAAACTGTATGCACATATCTCATAACATCACTTAATGGGAAAATTCCATCTGTTGACTCGAAAGGAATTTTGATTAGCTTTTTCAAGTACACTGAAAGAGAAAATTACCCATAAGTGTTTATTAATCATCTAAAATTAATAATCCGCAAAGAGAGAAAATTAGATTTGCATTTATTCATCATATTTTCTGTACTTTTTAGTATAATTAAAAAAACTTAGAAAACTTCCCGTCTTCTCGGTACAAAGCATAAGTTTTTAAAATTTTACTATAAATTATAAATCATGAATACTGAATAAAATAAGTAGGAAATAAGCAGGAGTTAAGTAAATAAACACGCAACAAGCAGCCGGTCTTCTGCTGTGACATCCCGCCATCCTGCTCAGGCCTTGTGTAAACTATCTGGAAAGTGTTGGCTTAATACTGACTCTAGTGAGACTGTCGCAGTGTCTCACTCAGGACGAAAAATTAAACCAGTTTAAAGACTGTATTTATAAACTTCTAAACAAACTTTTGAACTTTCTATATTTGAACTCTAAAATATTGATTATTTGCATTCCAATATTTTGAAATATTTCTATTGTTATTTGAACATTTTTGTTATCTCAGATTACATGCATATATTATCATTATGTTACTGTTTTTGAGTTTGTATCCCCAAACTCAAGGTGGGGAGAATGTTGCACCACGATCAAACTCCATGAGAGGTAAGTTTCTCCGTTCGGGAGTGGCAACAGATGTAAAAGAGCGAGAAGCTGAAATGATTTTTTTTTAAATATGAAAAAAGAAGAAAAAGCGTTTTATGTGTTTGTTTGTGCTTTTTTTTTTTTTTTATTTAAATATATGTTGTTGATGTTTTCTTCAGCATTGTCATCTATGACCAAAACTCCCTACATTCATTTTCACAATCAATCCTAACAGGAACTATACAGTTAAATTACTTTGGTATGATATTTCAACAACAAAAATTCATCCATTTATACCTTGATATTTTCAGAAGCATATATTTAAAAAATTTCACAGCTTAGCTAACACTGGTGTAAAGTCTATAGTTAAACAAATAGCTTCTAGATTTATTTGGCTAAACATTCGAAAGGCTATCATCACCCAGTGAGCAAAATCTTGTATCCATTGTCAAAAGAACAAAATTTACAGACATACCCATACACAAATTGCCACTTATAAAGAAGTAGTTGATAGATTCAGTATTATTCATGTTGATATCATAAGCCATTTTCCTACTTCTGAAGGGAAAACGTACTACCTTACCTGCATTGATCGATTCACATGTTGGATTGAAGTTATTCCTTTAGCAAATGTGACGGTTGAAACAGTACCTCGAGAAATTTATCATTGGATTTCCTGCTTTGGAATGCCACACCGTAATCACATAACAAGGTAGTCAGTTTCAATCCAAAATTTTTAAAAACACTGCTGCTATTTGTGGATTTAAAGTATGCATCACAACAGCATGTCATCCACAATGTAAAGAAAAAATTGAAAGGATCCACTGAAATTTAAAGCCTGCAATCAGAGCACACAATTCTATTAAATGGACTCAAACCTTATCAAGAGTTTTGTTAGGGCTACGATTGACTTTGCGTGGTGATACAAATTACACCATTGCACAAATGGTTATGGAAAATCTATCAGGTTACCTGGAGAATTTTTTGACAAACCAAAAGATATCTTGGACACTGAGTCATTTGCTAAAGAAGTAAAGAAACAAATTGAACTTAAGTTTAATCACTAGAAACTCCTTGATATCATTCTCAAAAAATTTTAGTCCATAAGGACTTGCATCACTGTACATGTTTTCATATGGTTGATAAAGCTTGAAAATTATTAGAATGTCTTTGTGATAGACCCTTTCCAGTTGTGAAGAGATACAAGTATTTTACTGTGATCATCAAAGGCAGAGATGTCAGTACATATGTAGACAGATTAAAACCAGGCATTTGCTGTTAGAGGTGAACACTCTGCATCATAAGCAGTTGGATAGTGCACAAACATTGCCCGATGAAAATTTGACTGCACACCAACAACCTGAAAAAAAAAATCAGATTTGCTGGACACAGATGTTCATAAAAAAACTACACACTCTGGTAGACATCAGAGACTTCCATCATTTTATAAAGATTAATTATATACTGTTCATTATTGTTATTTCATATTTTTTTTATATTTATATACATTGCATGTATGCTGAAAGTTTTGTTATTGAAAGTTTTAGAGTGTATCGTAACTATGTTGGTACTGGGAAAGGAGTGATGTCGCAGCTCCCTCTATGCATAATATTATCTTTGTTGCTGCGAAGTTTAGTTTCTCTAGATTGGCAGCAATAAAAACAAATAAAAAAGAGTTTGCTTTGATGCTGTAACTCCAATGTCTTCTTTTATTATTGTGAATTCAAATATACTTAATCCATTCTGGAATTATCATTTACGTTGTTAAATTAGGCCATGTGTTGCCCAGATGGTATAATGGTTAGGGCAGCCTACTACGGTACCGAAGGGCCTGGGTTCGAATCCCGGAGAAGACATGGATGTTTGTAAATGTATAGTGTCGGTGCGGCATGGCGGCACTCTAAATTTGCGGCAAGCCAAAAGTCCTCTCGTGTGGATTGGTGGGAGACCCATGGATTCCCCCCCGGGGTGCTCTCTCTCAAAACTGGGGGTGAAAAATAGAAGTCCAACCTCTCTTCGGAGTAGGCTCTGGCAATCATTCTTCCATGTAGTAATGGACATGACAACAACAACAATTAGCCCATTTAATGGCTCAGCATAGCGTCCAGAACAACCTCTCTTCGGAGTAGGCTCTGGCAATCATTCTTCCATGTAGTAATGGACATGACAACAACAACAATTAGCCCATTTAATGGCTCAGCATAGCGTCCAGAACAAATGTACAATAATGCCACGAAGTATTTTAAGAATATTTTTATAACTCTCAGTGAACATATTACGTCTTCCCACAGGAAAAATTTTGAATGTGGAAACTTAAAAGGTGGGATATAGAAGTTGCATTTCACCTCCAACCAACTGGTATTCGAGAAGAAATTCTCACTCACTCACAATTCCTCTAGAGGATTGTTTCTGTTAACGTTATGATAAGGAAATTCTACTTTTGTGCAGACACAGACACACACACAAAAAAAAGTCTGACATGGATAAAATCTGGGGGATAGGAAAATTCTCATCAAATTCACTTTACTAAAGTACTACATATCTGAATAATAAAGCCACAGTCCACAACAGGTTAAAGCGATGAACTACGAAAAGTTATGATAGGTACAAGCATGATATTCTGCCATTGAAGAATCAATCTCTTGCCAGAGTTTAATAGACAGCAGTTTTTCTATTGATTAGTATGTATTTGTTATGGTTCCTGGAAATTTGAATGTAATAAGTGGGCTAACGTTATTAACCAGTGAATTCATTAAGCGGCAGGTACAATATATAAAAGATGATATGAAACAGGTGATACTTACAACTATCAACAAACATCTCATTGATGCTAGAGATCGCAGCAGATATCACGTTTTGCCCGTGGAAAGGATATTTTGGCTGATATTACGCATAATTTCAAACACTGTGATGGATCAAATTTGCAGAATTCATCCTACGATCTTGGAATGTAAGTCTCTACAGCAGCAAACATATTGATTTGCATATATTCCCAACTGTTCATCATCATAAAGGTTTGCATACACATAATAACAGACAATGAATCGATCATGGACAACTGGAAGAGGACTGCATTTCCAGAAGAATCATGTTTTCTATTACAGCATGTGGATGGAATTGTTTACTTGTTCAGTATTACCAAAACCTTCTTAATTTACTTCTTAGAGAACTTCTTAATTTATGGCAACCTTTCCCCATTTCCCTTTAATGGCACATAAGCGGGAGAGAAGGTGAATTGTTTATGATTTCAAATAATTTTCTTAATTTTCGAAAATTTAGGTTTTCCTTTTAAGAATTTCATTTTAATTGTTTCAGTTGCATGGTTTCCTTAATTAATAGTTTTATAATTTTCTATTTATTCATTCGATCTCCGTGTTTTAAGTATATTTTTTAAAATAGATTTTCGAGAATTTGATTTTATTCACTTGAATTCT
The DNA here is from genome assembly GCA_000611955.2 of Stegodyphus mimosarum. Lineage (NCBI taxonomy): Eukaryota > Metazoa > Arthropoda > Arachnida > Araneae > Eresidae > Stegodyphus > Stegodyphus mimosarum. Next base: position 100,066 of record KK121167.1, read on the forward strand.
ATTTATTTAAAAAAAATACTTCAAGATTCAGACTATGATTCATTTGTAAACTGAATATATTGAAAGAGAAAATACAGTAAGCACGGTTTAATGCGGTTTTCAATGGGCTGTTCAGAAAAGATATATAAATGAGAAAAATTTAATATAGGATGAGTTGTACCACATGAATTGCTTTAAACAGTTTTATTACCGAGTCTTACTTTACACAATTATATCATCCTACTTTTAGTTCTTTAAAATATTATTCATATTTTAGTCAAATATATTACTTTTGAAACCACAAGAGTCAAATAGCATAAGGTTTAAAAAATACTAAATTTTATGCAAAAATTTTTTTTTCTTCTTAATGCTTTGTCGTTTTCTGTCAAGTGTTCTGTAGATATATTAAAAATGATCTACTGGATATTCATTCGCTAGTTAAGAAAAACATTTTGGTATTTCTGATTTTCACATTAAGTATCGACTTCTGTTTTATCAGTATTTGGTCAGAATTTTTTATGTCTTTAGAGACTAGGCATTTTGAAAGCATGAGATGAAAGGAAAGACTGGTTCCATCAATAGGGAAAATGTCTTTAGATTGTAGAGTCATTAGGTAATTCTGCACAGGTGTTATGAGTTTTGTAATTAGATAGGTAATTTTAGTAGAATTATAAGTAAAATTGTTGTATTTTTCTGTGTAATGTAGTGCAAGACAAAGCTATGCCGAAAAAGTAAGAATACAGGGGCAACTACATTTAACATTTGAGTAAATGGGAGCTCTGTAATTTGGCGAGAAATCGCCAAGGCAACATTTTGGTCTGGTCCCTCTATCACAGTAATTTGCATTGTACCTAAATAAATGTAATTGACCATTATGTTAGCTGTAACCGTAATTCCAACCTCGTATTGCTTTCCAGTAATTTTGAGAGGCATAAAGATCTAGAAATATCTCGCAGCCGGTTGAAAACTATTTAAGGCTGAAGACAGCATTTGCTCTCAGTTGCTTAGTTACTGTTGTTGTATAATTCAAAATATTTTTCGAAAAATTTATAAAAATTATTTAAAAATACAAATTTTAAAAATACATCACAAAGAATGGGTGAATTTTATTTAGAATGAACCTAAATTTCAAAATGCAAAAGGAAGAATCAAATAAGTTTAATAAAAAAAAAAGATATTATAATGGAAAATGGAGGAGCTGAAATTTTTTAAAAACTACTCATGCAATTTTTACAAAATTTGCAACGCTTTGGCATAATTTGAGGCCTAGAAACGAAATATGGAAAAAAAATTGCTATGTTATTTCAGAAAAAGTCCAATTTTGTGTCAAAATACCCATGTTAGAACAATGCTGGATATAAATCTCTAATATATATCGGAAGTCGTGCATTCGAGACACAGAAAATGCGAGTTAAATTTCGACAATCGGTCCCCTAGAACAAGAGTTTTTTTTTTGTCTGCTTTTCTTTCGTGCATGGTTTACAAGATTTACCTAAATGCACTTTGTAGGTTCCCCCACTGAGAATTTAAGTGGCCTTCGAATATCCTTTTAAACAGATGAGATACAGTTTCCCTCAGAGAGCAAACTCAATGCTCAGAACTGTTGCACATGGAATACTTTGCATTCCCATGCAGGCTGTTGCTAAATTCACCATAGGGTTCACAGAGATAGTTCCAACATTCAACAATTTTGTAATATAAAATTTTATTTTCCTAGTGAAGTTTGACCAAATGTTCTTGAGAGACTGTGTATCACTTCAGTGATTAAAATTTGAACTATCCTCCCTTCAAAATCTCTTACCCATGGTCTCAGTATGTATACCGAATTTTGTCAAGATATATCAAATAGAGCAGGCTTTAGACAGCTCCGAGTTAAGGTCAGTCTACTCTACCATTTTGTGTTAATTACGGTAGTAAAATTATTACCAAACTGGCTTTTAAAGCTGAAATCATTACTAAAAAATCTTCACATGGGATTACTTTTATTGCATTTTTTGAAGGTGTAGTTGATGTTCGACTAAAAAGTTATATATAATGCAATTAAATTAATATAGTGGCTGTCATCACATAAAATAAAGTTGTGATTACTCCAATGCCACAATCAACATTCAAAGTTATACATAATGCAAGTAAATTAATATAGTGGCTGTCATCACATAAAATAAAGGTGTGATTACTCCAATGCCACAATCAAAATTCCTATCAACTGAAAAGTGCTTAAATGTGTTAATCGAAATTTTTTATGCTTTGAACATGAGGTCCCACGACTTGCATGGTATCTTAAAAAGTTTACTGAAGTACACACCATGAGTAACAATGGCAATCTTATCATAATCTAATGAACCAAGCAAAAAATTTATTTCATTTGCCTCTTCTTTTAATGCTTTTATGAGATTCAGATTTGTACTGTCATTCTTTGGACATATACGCATTATCCAACATGCACTTCGTTTTGAATCAGCATTAGTTTCTGACACATATAACACTGCATCATAATTAAAATCAAAATGAGATGCATGGAGATTTCTAAAGAAAGCATGTGCAATATGTAAACTAAACAAAGTTTATAAAAAAAAAGGATAACATGTGCACAGACATCAAAATAAGCGACCTTAACAACACAATGAAAACTTTAACCAAGGACCATAGGGAATGCCCATAAAAGGCAATTAGTTGAAACAGAGATGGATTAAAAACTCAATTCCGATCAATAAAAATAAATGACAAATTCATTGAAATTACTATTAATGCAAATCAGAATTCTATTGTACACTTCATGTTCCTAGTGAGGTTTTCGTTGCTTTTAAAACAAAGCAACATACTTCAAAGCACGCTAGATATCATCCCATAACATCTGTGAGATATTTTTTAAAGCTTAAAATAAGCAACTAAGCTCTTATTTTTTTTTAAGAACTGAATAGTTTGGATTTTAGTAATGAACAATTAATTAGTAAATCTAGATTTCCAATTAATTGCTACTCCATGTTCAGTACACTGCTATTAATGATTAGATATTCCCAGGAAATTGCTTAACTGCGGTTGGTATGGTATCAAAACGACATAGGTCCATCATTCACAGCTATAACTATCTGTATCCTTCAAGATAGACTTTCCACTATGTTTTGGTAGATATATGCAGACATTTTCTTCCATTCACCTGACAACACGGCAAACATCTGTGTGGTGGTTTGGTCTAACGTTTAACTGGCAGCATAATTCGTAAGTGCACATCAGTACCGAAGCCAAGGCAGGAGCTTTCAGAATGGGCCACTGGGCTTCTACTGCTCTTATGACGTAGAATCTTCGAAAGTGTTTATATGTGCGCATGTTACTCTAAAGCTGTTACTTATATTTTATTTTGCCTTCATTAAGCAATTATTTCAAACTTAATTGAAAATCTTGAGAACAAATTTTGCTGTAGCAATGACTGATTAAAAATCTCTGATGTTTATGTTTAATAACATTATTTAATTGTAAAAATTTTCACGATTTGCATCATGCACTGTTTATGCTCAAAATATTGTTTATGAATACTTAATCATTCTTTACATTCAGAAAATGACTGAAGCTGAGAATACTTACAGGTATTATTCATCTACTACCATTTATAGATTAACAGAGTTTATATGAATATTTTTTTATTGAGGGGGTTAATAAGTGGAAACATTACAATGAATCAAGAACTCTCATCTCAATATGTGTATTGCTCTGATTATAAAAGAGAAAGATTCAAAATATACATTGTGACTTTTCTGATTTTATCAAATATTAACATTAAAAATTCAATTGGAAATATAATACAGTAGATGTATAAGAATGCAAATTAAGAAAATTCCTTTTGAATAAAACTATATATAGGCTATTATTGCTAAAAATGTTTTTCATATAGCCTGCAGTTACAAACACTGAGACCTACGATGTTTATAATTGATGTAAATATTCTTTTCACATGTATGATTTTAAATATTGCATTTAAGCCCAGATGATTATCACACATTTCTTTCTTAATATCCTGCATTTTTTTAACTTTTGTTCATACCAATACAGTTGACACTAAGAAGTATGTGGGTATGAAATATAAAAGAACAATGGTCCTTTTTTACCTCCATCAGTTACAATAATAATGTTTAATGCAGAATTATGTCAACCAGCGTTCTAATTCATCCCAAAAATGTTCATTCAGGGCTTTGGACCAGCCATTCGAGCTCATTCACTTTCATTTCTACAAATTACTTAGCTATGCTTTTCTGTTTGTAATTGGGTGAACTGTCATGTTGCAAAAAGGATAAGGGCCAGTTTCATATTGTAGCCACAGGATGGATGGTACAGAGATGTTCAGTATTTCCAGAAAGTTTTCAGCACTCAGTTCCATGCATAAAAATCCATGAACCAAGAGCAAAACAAGAAAACAGGCTCAAACCAAAATGCTCCATCCGAAATTTCTTCAAATTTCACAAGAACAATAATGCTCACTTTATGCGAACATATCTACTGGACAACATGTGACATGCTTTTTCATTTCACATAATTCTCATTGATTGCTCTGGAGTCCATAGGCTATGTATTTTGCACCACTGTAATTGGGTAGTGAATGTTCAATTAGTGATTACTAGCTGATATACCAGCTAAATCCAAGTGCAAAGCCTTGGATGAATGGTATGAATACTGACATCAGTTGCAGATGACAATTGAATGTCTGTGGCAAGAGACTTCAAAATGAAGCCTTACGGGTTTGATATCACCACACATCGAAAACATGAATGGTTAGTGTCAGTCAGTTTTTTGGTTTCTCAAGTGTGTTTCAGTTTATAACTTCCTCACGATTCCATTTTATTACTACATCTTCCAAAGTTACACGTGATGTCTGGAATTTATCAGAAATCTCAGAGATGAAAAGGCCGAATTAGTGGACACTGATAATTATACTCTTTTCAGCCTCACTCAAGTCTCATCCTAAATCTATTTTGATTTACCACATTTTTAGTATACTAGATTTACTAGTTTACACTTCCATGAAGAACTCATGGTCTTTTTATAAGCCATGCATTAGTGACGAGCACTAAAGATTCAAGACAAAAAAATCACTGGGCCAACACCATGGAAAGAAAAACAGACCCTAATCAAAATTACTTTTCCACCAAACTTGACTAAAGGAACACTACACTATGGTAAGTAAACTCACCTGCCAGAACCTACAGATCATTTACCAGTCTCTTTCTCCTCCTACTTTATTCAGCATATGATTTAAAAATTTCTGACTCATTATAACAACTTAAAAAGTATAAACAGGTACAAAAGTGCATAATAGTATAAGTAAAAAAAGAATACTACTGATATTAATTACTGAGACTGGCCTCTTTGAAATACGGAAAACACTAATATCAATACAAATTTTCATATGCACTTTTGGATATGGTATTTCCAATAACCCTTATTCTCAAAAACAGTATAAACATTACATTTCACCCCTTTCCATTTTCAAGAGGTAAAAATTAACAGAAAGGAGGGAGAGAGAAATATGGAGTAAATACAGTAATATACAGGCAATACAAAGAAGTCTTTGTGCAGCACAGGAAGCTTTGTCAGCACATTACTGGTACAACATTTAATGAATTTTCTCCTTCTTTCCCATGTGCCTTTGAGGTGTAATTGGAAACATATTCTGCTAGCAATATGTGGTACAAATTTCAAACCCCAGGATAGCATAGATAATTTTCCACGGTTCCTGCTCCAAAAAAATTCTAAAAGACTCTAGATAGCAATGTGAGCTAAGATTAAAAGGAAAACTGTAGATAAATCATTGTTAGGCAGTATGTTCCTGCTTTTTAACTGTCAAGATGTTTACAATCAAATCTTTGAACTCCTAACATTCTATTTTGTTAAATCAGATTACCAAAGTATTCATCATTTAGAAAATCTGGCAAATTTTCAGTTATTACAACTATTTGCAATGAGGGAAAGAATGATTTGAACTGCAAATCTTGTAGAAAAAGATTTGCTACAACACCTTTCACTTCATTATCTCACCACCAGATGGCTGCACTATGCAGGAAGCAGTTTGCTGTTTGGAAGATGGCTTGCCTTTAAATTACAGCCTCCTAGTTATTATGTTCAGCTTCATAGAACTTATGAAGCAATTTTCAAGCTGTAATACTACAGGCTTTTCAACACATTAAGAAGACTATTGAATTATTGCTAGATGTCACAGAACTATTTTTTATTAAATTTCTGTTTGATAGTATAAAAACTATTTGACAAACTCAAAGGAACACTTGAAAGCTTTATACAATCAACATATATATATAAAACAGAGAGAGAGATGATGAACATAATGCAAATTTTATTTCTATGGATGGATTACAGTGTGAATGAATAAAATAAAATGTTAAATAGTGCAGCAATATTAAAATGCAAAAGAAACCAGACAAACTTAATGCACTTCCAAAACCTTTCAATTACAATTTGTAATCGTTCAGATTACTGGATTTTCAAGATTTTAAGCATCACCGAAAGCCATTGAGTTACAGAACATGAATGGGATCCTGCAAAGTTCATAAAGCCAAAATTGCAGGTTGGTTAGTACTTAGGCAAAGCATTAGAAGGATATTTTTTAAAATATGGAAGAATGTAATGCGCAGCCTTAGGCTTCTTTTGATAAGTAATTCCTAAGCTATTTTGCTAATACTTTATCCTACTTTGAATAGTCTTCTCGATAATGCTCTTCTGAATTTGTGCATACTTATGTAAGAATAAATATAATTTTAAAAGTACTCTGTATCTTCATATAAAATAATGCACACAATAAATCATCAAAGAAATAGTCAAATGTATTTAACTATTTTTTTAAGAATTTAATAATTCCTTTACCTGCCATATTACATTCAACCTTTTGATTTTCTTAATGACAGAATGCCAAGGGATTTCTAGTGTTTCCTTTTTGAAGGATTATTTGTTAAAACTTGTTTATTTGAGAAGGAGAGCTGAATCTTGATACGATGGATGATGGGATAACATGTGCTAAAAAGCTTTCGACAGAAAGACTCATGCATCAACTGTGCATATTAGCCACCAATACATTAAATGTGCAGTCCTTAATCAATCATAACTGTGTTCTTGTTTTCAAAATAAATATTGTCAATGAAACATTTTTAAAAGTTTTGCTTGTGTGTGTTCCTTATTTTTTGAAGTAACTAACCTAAGACAGAGTTACAGAAAATTTTATCGCACTCACAATGAGCTGATGACAAAAGCATGTTCTGCTGGAGGTATCAAATTGGTGCATATATTTTTCTAGAGAAAACTGCTTGCTGCCATGTTGTCCTATAACATAAAATACTTGGAAAGCTTTGCTAGTGCAAGCTAGCAGCAGCAATGCTTATCATTTGCTTCATAAATGCATTCAAGGATTGAAGAACAGACAAACAACACTAAGACAGCATTAGAGAGTAACTGTACTCATATGTGCCATAAGCAAGATGCCCATCAAATATACCTAACAAAATAAATATGTAAAATATGATTTTTTTTAAATTAAGCCACCAAAAATATAGCTTCTTTTAAATCAGTTGTTAGCTATAAGTATTAAACATTCAATGGAAAGCCAAAAATGCAAATTTCAGCGTGCCCTTTCTTAAGAGTACAACTAATGAAATGGTACCCTGAAATGAAATAGTGAACAATTCAATTTTACATTTCTAATTATTACTTAAAAGATTTTGGCTGCAATACAATTTCTTAATTCTGTTCATAAAATTTTCTTCTCTATTTTTCCCCCATTTTTATTATATACAGCAGAACTTCAATGTTTCATTAGATACAGTAACACTTTATTGTTCATGCCATATATTATATTACCCACATTTACACAGGATGTCACAGAACTGATGGTCACAATTTTCAAGGGCAGACAGAACATGACAAAAGAAACAATTTTCATAATAGTGTGTGATAGAATACAAATATGGAAACACAGTAAATATGAAGGACATGGCAAAATAAAAGGAATTTTAAGTATGGGTATTTTAATGTTCAATGTTTACAAGAATTGTACAAATCAGCAATTACAACTGCAATACATGTATCATGATGAAAAATTATTGAGACATTCCATACTTCAACAGCAGCAATGCTTATCTGACGATAAGGTCTTCAGAAGAGCCAATCTGTGTCTCATAAAAGAGATCTGCCATTATTATGATGCATGTATCGCAGTTAATGGTAGCTTATTTGAACAATTCCAGTAATTATAAAAAGATATTGCTTGTAAATATCTACAATTTCACTTTTCACTTCTTAAAACAACTTCTTGCATTATACTTAAAACTGTCTCTGTATTCACATTTCACCACTCATTAGGTTATAAAAATTGTAACTCATCAATTCTGTTACACCCTACATAGTCAAATTTTCTAATACTTGCACAATAAATTGGGGCATAAAATTCAGTCATGGCCCATTTGTGACCTGGTTTTGGTACGTTTCAGTTTTTAAGTGAAACTGCAATTTCAGCTGGAGCTCAAAAAACTTCGGTAGTTCAATTTATTACTTATTTATTTATCATTAATTTAACATTCATTATTTTTGCTTATCTGTTTACACTTTATTACATTTTTAATTGTTAATTATTTATTATTTTATTTATTTAATTATTCACCTTTTCTCATGGCCTTCTATAGAGCTTCAGCATTTATAAATTCAGAAGTTATGCCCTGCAATAAATAGCATCAGCTAAAAAAGGATGAAATGAAACACCTTAAATATAGCTCTTATTATTTTACACACACAAATGACAAACAATACAGAAAATTGTCATTTTTTTACCCAATACAGTAATTCAATAAATAACTTGAAAATTATCACCCCGTTAAGAAAACAGGATATTTTGCAACTTCTTATAACTGCAGCATTAAATTTATACTTGCCGCAAATCAGAGTTTCGCAATTAAATTTTCAGTTACAATATTTTATCTATATTTTGATTTTATAAAGTTCACTGGTGAAACAAATCAATTTGCAAATCTAAATTGCTCCAAACATAAATTATTGTGTTCTTTGTATTAATTTAGAGCCATAAATCATTTTTCAATAAATGTGATCCAACAAGTAGGTAAGATTGAAAGTTCAAATGAATGGCCATATAGCTACCAATGAAGGGTCGACTCAGGTTTTAATCCCAGAAAACAGGCAGGCGGCATGTGGTTCTTATGGTTTTCCTCATGTATTATATGAGACAAGTTTCCTTAGGAAGTCTTTCATTAATGCAACATTCCTGTAGACAAATAGCTCTTGCATGCTTTGTTCAATCAATTAACTCAACCAAACCTTAAACAGTCATATCTGTATTTCAAAAACTTGCTCATCTTTTTTCAAATTAATTTGGTTTAAGCTGTAGTACCTTCACTTCAAAATTATGCTTGTCCAAACTAAGCAGCTATAAAATTCCTTCTATTAATTCAATAGTACATTCAACTTTGAAAAACATACCACAGATTTAAATACACTTTAAATTTTTCAACACAAATGAAACATCCTTCAAATGTCTGCCAGTTTATTGCCCCTTATATCAAAGTGGTCAAGAATCCAACAACACCAAATATAAAATCGTTCGACCTGCAGATCTAAATGGAGATTAATAACCCCAATCACCAGATTTCAACAATTTGAGTACATTCAGTGAGTCACAGTAAAGGACAAATTGCCTTCCTCATTGCTTTGAAATAAATAAAAGTGTTTGATGAATAGCAATAATTTCAGCAGAAGAAATAGAGCAAGCTTATAGCAAGAAAGCAAATAGAGCAAGAAGAAATAGTGCAACTGTATGCCGCCCATAATACTGCTGTAAACAAGTACCGATCCAACACGTTCATTAGACTTTCAACCATCAGTAAATAAAAAAGCATAATCACTGTAAATATTTCTATGCTTACAGAAGACTTGGCCTGTACATAATTTCACTACAATCACTCTTGTTAGAAAGAAGGAAAATAGTTAGGAGCTTTACTTTTGTATTTTACAATGGAGGAACAATGAAGCCATTATCAGTTTTAGATTTCAAATCATTCAATGAACACATCTCAAGGTATGAGCAAATTAGCAAACTAAAAGTTGGTTTACAAGATGGCCTTGCTTGGTACAGAGGATGATAAAAATCATCCTAGAGAGGGTTTTGAGCAGGTTGATATGGCTGAGATAAAATAGTAATTAACCTGACCTTAAAATAGTAATTAACAGATAAATGATCATGCTTTAACTTTAGTGATGTTTCAACACATTCTGCATACAAACTTTGTACTGGGAAAGTTCCGAGTACACCTAAGCAGATCTGTAAAGCTTGGTGGCATACAGGATCAAGCCTTCTCAAAACAGAAGACTGCTGATCCCCAGATGACAAAAAAATGGTCCAATTTAGACCTAATTAGTGCCATGTAGATGTGGAACATTAAAGAGCAATATGCACCTCAAGAAGTACTGAAAAGAATTTCAAGCAGGTCAGAAGTTTTAAGAATTTGTACTTGATATATATAACATGAGACAGGAAAGTTAACATACTATCAAGTATGAGGACAAAAATTTTTACCTCTCTTAACACCAGGATCAAGCAGCTCTCGAGATGCAGCTCTGGATCAGAACGCAAGTTCCTCTTAAGACAAAAACAGACATGCATGGTTTTCTGTTTAGAAAATATAAATCCTACTCTATCTGCTATTTAACCATGCTGTTCAAGGGGATTTGTCATTTGTCTTCCTATGCAATGCATATCAGCACCTTGGCAGTTTATCTAAATATCATTAATATACAAAGCTCCACTTACTGTTGGGAAGGGGGAAGTTCTTTTAAATCGAAACTAATTTTAAGTCTAAAAACCATAACACTCAGCCCACATCTTTTTGGAACATCGTCTTCTTGAATGAAACTATTAGACATTAAAGAAACTAACTTTAACCCACTGAGCATCATGTTTTAGCCCTGAAATTTCAAAGTTCCTTACAATATGAATAAATGGTATTTTCTTGATTATAATGAAAAAATCGACTCTGTACCTAGATTCCTTTTCTTCCAGTATACATCCAACCCTAAATCGGATACATTAAAAGTTAGAAATTTTTATGTGTAATGAATATAAAAACCACCCTTCTGTATGGAATTTTACATCCATAACGCTAAGAGGATTAATGATCAGTCCCTCAAAAAGTTCTGCATAAAAACTGTTAGGTTGCCACAGAAGTGGCTAAAATGTAAGTCTCAAAGTATGCCATTCTTCTAGGGCTTGTTGCAAGCTTTTTTTCATATAAAAAAGATAAAATTATATGGTTGCTTTTCACAAAAGCATTCCAAATAACAGACTCCAAAAGTATGATGTTATAAATAGCTGATCCACCTTTTTGGAATCTGTTTTAATGGAAAGGCCACCATTTTGCTCCTGCTACAATGTTATTATTTCAAACCTAATAATGTAAAAGGGTTGCCACTCAAACAGGAGAATGAAATTCCCTGACTTTTCCAGGTGTGTTTTAAGAAAATTCCAGTCTATCCACATACTGCACATTGGCTGTGCTGAGAGGTAAATTAATTAGGGTACCTCTTGAAAACACAAAAATTACATATGACTTACATACACACATATATACACATAATATATAATCCACAAAGCTTCTCCACTGAAGACTGAGATTAGAATCTGCCCAACCTGGATTAAAAAATGTCTTTTTTGTCAGCTATTTTGCAGCTAAACAAAAGAAAGAAATCTATTTAATGATATTTTCAAATAAAGTTGGGTATTTTATATTTATTTAGCAGCATACATAAGCAAAAAATATGTGCATTAAATTTTGTGATATGTCATCATGCTGCTAGAATTAGTTTCAGGATTATGCCAGAGAAAACTGCCTAAAATTTGAAAGTATTATTAACTAATAATAAATACATTTAGAAGGAACAAGCCACATTAAATGGTATGAACAACATTAAAATACAGTTAATTACTTAAAAACTGAATTACAATAATCAATGATATTTTGCCGAATACAGTTATATTAAATGGTTAGCCTAGATGACTGATTACTACTTTTTTACTTTACTGCAAAATGACAAATAAGGCATTTATTAAAAAGGAAAAAAAGTTTAAAAAGATTTTTCAGTAAAATCCTAGTATATGCTATGGCCTTGGCATGATTTTGAAAATTGTTGCCAACACCAAAATGACCTGTTTACTGCTCATCATGTCGCAAAATCCCGTGCGTACCGCATATTAATCAATTTTGTTAACGAATTCAATGTGTTAAACTGATTTTGTTTTATACGAGAATGGGAAAGTATTTTCCTTATTTTAACATGCACTGCACATGTGAGTCTCTTGATTCTCGAGGCTACTGGCAACCAAAGTTGCTGGAGTCTTTCTAAAAGATTTCTTTGGAAAAGCGAAAATTGACTCTACGTCAGCTGCCCGAATGACGCTCAAGCGATACATAATTTGCCAAGAAAGAGATCACTTGCAAAACTGGCTTTTTGGGGGATCGCAGGATGAAATTCCCCGACTTTTCCAGATTTTTGACTAAAATATTTAAATTCCAAAATTAAACTTTTTTGGTCAATTTTCAAATTCCCTGACTTTTTCCGGTTTTCCAGGTAGTGTAGCAACCCTGATGTAAGGATTGGACCAATTTTTCAAATTGATTCTGGCAATTACGTACCAATCTGATTTGCCATGGGGGCAGTTAAGCATTTTTTTTTTTTCAAGAACTCTGCAAAGGCATTTGGTAAGTGCAGGAACAGATAGGGCTTTCGAAAATTTTTCGAGATGCCAGTAGCCATAGTGCCACTTCATCTAATATGGATGGTTTAATAAGGATGAAACATTAATCATACCCATAAGATTTATTCAGTAAAAAACAATAAACTCATTGGAAGAAAAATATTTAATGTCTCACAACCCCTCCAGGAAAGAAACATAAACTAATGATAAACATACTGAACCCATCATTTTAACCCCATCATCATTGGCTCATTAGAAATTCATTAACTGTTGGATCTAATTCTTTACTCCACAGATCATATAATTATGGAATTTTCATGTCCCAATATCCTGACAACAGTGAAGAGATCTCAAAACTGGCACTTAAAAATATTAACTTGCCTCCAGATTTTCATAAGTTTATTTCTAAGAGAAGTGCCTTTGACTATTTCTTTAAAATTCATTGTAAATTACTGTAATCCTTCATAAAATTAGTTTTTAAATTTTTCCTTTACTGTTCATTTTTCTGTACTGAGTTTCATACTTCTGTATGCTCCATGTGATACTTTGTGGTGCATGAGGAATTGTTTTGTGTTTTCAATTTAAAAAAAAACAACCCAATGAATTCATAATGACGCCATCATAAAGCGGAAGCTTTATACAAGACAATGACTATTCACCAATATAAAGACATTCACATGGGCATTCCGGCATTTTGAAGAAGGCTGCATTTATCATAATCAAGTTGAACTTGCTAAGGATGCCACATACCATTGTGTCTTTATGACAAGGCACTTTTCTGTCTTTGTGAAAATTGGACAACTTCCAAAAAAAGGTGTTGCCACCTTCCTACAGACCAGCCCCATATGCCACTGACTGGTGGGATAATTTGGATCCTTACCCTGCTTTAATATAAGGATAATAATAGCTTTCCTCCAACTTGTTGGGAAGATATGCTCTTCCACACACTGCTATAGAGAGTGAAAACACTGTTATAAAAAGTGAGAACCACTAAGGACTTACTGGCAAAATGCTTTAATCATTAGATAATTAATGCCATCAGGATCCAGTGTAGACTTACGCATATGTGATAGAACACTCTTTAACTCAAGCATGGCGAAATCCATATTATAGCTTTCAGAGTTGGAAAAGTCAAAGCAAATTGAGTTGTTCTTAGATTTCAAGTTTACAGGAAACCAAAGTCTGAGAATAACTTTTGACACTCAATGAAATTATTAATGAATTTTGGCATATCTGAAGTGCTGAATGTCAGGATTACATGCTTTGTATGGATAAATTCACCTCTGCCTCTTATTTTTATTTGTTTGGCATGGCAGACACATTGACCTTTTAATTCTATAATTATTTCTTCTTATGTCACTCACTGAAAGAAGATCAAGTTCAGATATTACCTAAGGAGAAAAATTTAAAGTATTATGAGAAGAGATAGTAATTTCTGTTTCTAGAATGTGTAAACTTTAATGTGAAATGAACAGCAGATACACGTTTGTTTGTTAGAAAAGGCAACATATTCTCCAATTCTCCACTTTCAGCACTTACTACTAAAAAAATACATTATTTCTTGATTTTTCATCATTTGTTCTAGATTTTTTAGGAGGCAATACACTGGATGAATCATTGTTTGAATTTTTATAAGGCAATTTTCAAGGCAATAAAAGATTCAGACATGGGAGTCCAAAAAGGGAATGCAGATCCCTGCACTAGTGCTAACTGGGTCGACATGCAAAGTGAAGGCTCATGTCAGCTTTCCCGAAAGCAGGAACTGCCAAAAGTTTATCCCCAAGCTACTGGAATTATGGACTAGTGGTCAGTGCATTGACACTAGTGAGGACAGCTAGGTGCATCCCATTTGAACCACAGCAGAGGCCAAAGCAACATACTGAAGATAGTACCATGTCCCTCAACTACAAGGATCCTCCTTCCCAGCCATACAAGTCTGCATGTATGGCAGATGTACAGGTAGTTTTCTAACCATTGTTACCCACAGACAAAAGATTCATACCTACACCTGAAGAGAAAACCATAAAGGAAAAAGATAGGAAAAATAAAAGTAGAGGAAAAGAAAAAAGATCACTAGGTTTCAGGAACCATTCATCAAGAAGGGGATTCCCCTGAAGAACCTCTCCCTGCTTTGATTTATATGGGCATATTGGAATACCCTAAACACCTCAAGTCGCCCTACTATGAGCTAAGTTCCCAACATATTTTTCCCATTCTGTCCAGTGCCCCCTCCCACACACAAAAATGGCAACATAGAAGGACTTAGGGGGCACTAGAAAGAATGTATTCAGTGAGAAATGGTCATAATTTTCAATCATCAAAATATAAAACGTGTATAATAAAAAAAATATTTTGGGCCTTAATTTAATTGACTAAAAACTAAATTAGAAATAGAGATATCCTTTATTACAGTAGACACATCTAAAGTGTTCATTAGCCACATGTGGCTATAGTCTGTTTCTTTAGAATAAACAATTCAAGGTTGCAGCTTCTCTCCCAATTTACACTCACAGCTTGTCCTTTCACAGTGCTAATCTTTCCTATTTCACTTCATACTAAAGTTCAAATCAACATATGCTCGCTAATACTCGACTCTTTTAGTGCGTTTACACATTTGGCAGTCATATACCAAAACCGCCAATTTAAACCCTTTTGGACTCAGTTACTGAAGAGTCTCAATCCATCGATTTGTCCACAAGTGATTCTACTTCATGCAAATTGGTAGCTAAGAACTCAAAGTTCAGTCTGGGTCAATTTCCTCTTGCTCATGCTGAAAAATACTAGTGCAATATATATAAATATAATTCAAGAAATCCACTGGAATAAGTGTGTCCCATAAGTACATAAGAGTTAAATATTTACAGTTTTAGTTGTTACAATAAAAATTTTGTGTTTGTTTCAATAGATCAATTTTTCACAATAATTAAAACATTTAACATAAAAAGCAGCAGAAACAGTCTTCAGTTTCTTCTAAAAAGTACTAAATTTGAAATTATGCATATTAAAAATGAAAAGAGAATCCCTTCCCCATTGACGGGCACTAGCTGACCAAGGCTGGAACTGGTGGCCACTTTATTGTGGAAGCACATAACAGGTTGACCACCATTACCTCCTGTGAAGGGATGGACAAATACAGCCATGCCTGCTATGGGATTCAAACCCGGGCCCTTCAGTATTGCCTGGTGGCAAAGAGCAATTATAAGTTAGTTGAGTATATGGAATCTGTTCTCAGTATTCTGAGTCTAAAAGGGTTAATTTTTTCCCTCATATATTGTAAGGCTGCAGCCTGATTATCATTTTTTCAGACCATTTTATTTTCAGTCCCCTCAAAAAAATTCAGAAACAAAGTCTGAAGCTTTTAAAATTTAAATTCATTTGAGTTGAGTTTTAATTTTATTTAACAGTAAAAATTTAATTTCATAAGTTGGTAACAATAAACACTTTTACTTAAGAAGAGAAGCAATATAATTTTTTACATTTTTAAAATTTTAATTCAAATTTTATCAACTTTTCTTTGACATGCCAGACTGTAATCAATCATCAGATAGGAAGTTCTCTTTATTTTTATTCCTAAAACTACTGATGCCTAACAGCATTTGTTAATTTATAAAATTATAGTTTTAATAATTATTTCCATTCAGTTTGATCTCCCATGTTCTAAAATAGTGGCATGTAATAACAATTTAATAACATTCAGTTTAAAATTAGACCAAAAAAGAAAAGAAGCAGCCTTAGTTTGGCATACATTTTGAACACAACTTTTATCAATTTCAAGGAACATAAGTCCTTCTTCTTCATGAGGGGGAAAAAAAACTGTAAAATGGGAGGAGTGATATAATACGTAGGATATTTTTTTTTTCAACCTCCGATGGGCTATAAAGAAAAGACGGGTGAATATAAAAAAAAGATTTTATTACCAAAAGTAATGTACAATACAGGTTATTTCTCTACATAATCACCTTGACTATTGAGGCATTTGTCATATCTGTGAACAAGCTTTGCAATACCCTCTTCATAAAATGTCCCTGCCAATGACTGGAAGTGAGCTGTGACGGTTTCTTTCAGCTGCACGTCATTTTGGTAGTGCTTCCTGCCAAGCTACTGCTTCAGTTCAGTGAACAGGTGAAAGTCACTCGGCACTAGGTCGGGAGTATATGGTGGATGTTCGAAAATGTCCCATTGAAATTGCTGAAGCAGCCGTTGGGTTACACTAGCGCTGTGAGACGGGCATTGTCGTGGATCAGAACAATTCCAGAAGTCAGCATGCCTCTTCGTTTGTTTTGAATAGCTCTCCGTAAGTCTCGCAAAGTTTAACAATATGAATCTGCATTAATTGTTGTTCCAGGCTGCATAAACTCCACAAGCAACACACCTTTTTGGTCCCAAAAAACAGTTACCATAACCTTACGATTGTTAAAGGTTCGTTTGAATTTTGTGGGTCTCTTTGGAGAATTTGTGTGCATCCATAGTTGTGATTGTTGTTTCATTTTGGGCGTGTGATATTAAACCCATGTCTCATCACCTGTCACAATGGATTTCAAAAACTCTTCTCTGTCAGTATTGTAACGGTCAAGAAACTCAAACGCTGCAACCATTCGGCGAGTTTTGTGGTCATCAGTCAACATCTGTGCGACCCAGCAAGCGCAAACTTTTCTGTAGCGCAACTGTTCAATAACGATAGAGTACAGGGAAGATCTTGAAACTTCCGTAAATTTTTCATCAATAATTCACTTATGGTGAACCTCCGATTTTGCTTAACCGCTTGGTCAACTCGTTGAACAATGTCATCTGTAGCGACAGACTTGCATCCTTAACCCCCTTCATCATGCACATCAGTTCGGCCATCTTTAAACTTTTGACACCACTCACGAACAACGCCATCACTCATAAAGCTGTTTCCATACACTCGACTCATTCTTCGATGAATTTCCGCTGCACTGCTCCCTTCTGCCTGCAAGAAACGAATAACAGCTCGCAATTCACACTTGGCAGGAGAATCAATAGCGACAGCCATGTTTACGTGACTGCAACTCAACAAAAAATGGTGTGTTGAATACGCCAGTGACAGAGCGTGTGGAGGGGGAGATGCACAGTAGCCTACTATGCACACCAACCACCTGCCACATACCTAGCCATCATACTGTGCGATCGGAGGTTGAAAAAAAAAACAACCCTCGTATTTAATACTTAGCTATATTATAATGACTAACCTTAGACTTCTAAAATTTTTATTTTTTATAATTTATAACTATTTTACTCAACAGATGGTTATTTTATCCATACTCACTTTGCTCCGCTCACTCAATATGGTCAGTCTTCTCTTTTTGGAAAATCCCCCCCCCCAAAGAAGGACGTGTGCCTGATCACCCTTAAAATCTATGCATAAACAAAAATGCTCTTTTCTTTTCTTTGTTTTTGTGTAATTTTAAATTTTACATTGGCATTCAGCCTTTCCATTTAAATATTTGCTTTCTTTACACAGCATCTCCTGCCTTGCATTTGTTTAATGAAGATGTGTTTTTATCACACACTACATAATACTACTTCAAATTTTTCACTAAAACATGTGTAATCTTCAATGTCGCATCTATTCTACAGCGAAATTTGTTTTTTAAGCACACAGCTCTGAAATTTTTGTTCTGTTAAACATTTTTATTTTATGGCATGAAATCAAATATATCAAAAAGATGAAAGAGCAAATTTAAAAAGGCACTTTCAAATTACTTGCACCCCACTGATATGGCAACGCACCACAATGCAAAAAAGTATTTATATGGCAATCTAATTATGCAAACTGCAGCCCCACAAATGGCTTTTCACTTATTCAGGCATTTTTGCCACCATGTCTGCAGATTATGATCCCTTCTATGGGAATTCCAATGTTTTAGCTAAGCAGCAGACTGCATACTGCAATTTTCATCATCTCTGGTGAAATTTCAGACTTAGCTTTCGGCATACAAGCAGCTTAATGAAGCTTGCTTAAAAGCATCATGTGTTTCTTTTTTCCTTCTCATTTTAGAGTTTTGATTGTACTCAATGCCAAAATAATGCACTTCTACTTTTTCCCTTTTAGCAAAAACAGATTACTGTATACATGGAGAGAACAGAAAAAAAAAAAAAAAAAAAAAAAAAAAAA
>KK121167.1:124431-140506 GCA_000611955.2 Stegodyphus mimosarum
AGTAGTTTTTAAAAAATTAGCTCTCAAAATTTTAGCTCCTCCATGTTAATTCAATTTGGTATGTATTTATTAATATCTCTTTTTTTATTACACTTACTTGATTTCTTCTTTCACAGGGTTCACTCCAAATCAAATTCACAAATTTTTTATGATTTATTTTTAAAATTTTTAACAATTTTTGGAAAAAATCTTGAATTAAAACCTATAAAATTGTTACCATCACCTTAAAGTTGATGTATTTCTAAGTATAGCTGGGAAAAATTAGAGCTTTTTGTTAAAAATTTTCGAAGATATACGTCAATTTGGCTAGACTGCAGATTACGGGCCAGTCGCCAAATGAAGCGAAATCGTGCCAAATCTGGTAACCTCTTGGCATCATGAAAATCGTTAGGATTTAAGGTTACAGTTTATAGCATTTAAATGGGCTTTTTGAATTTTCGTCATTTCACTGTGCTTCTAGTAAATTGTGTGAGCAAAATGGCTGACGTCGAAAGAGTTGAACATGTGGATTTTACTTATTTGATTCGGTTGCAAGATAAGGGCGAAAGATGTGTGATAGAATGGTGCATGAATTATGGTTTGTTTGCGAATGTGTACGAATGTCCTAAGTGTAAAAATAGTATGAAATTACTTGAAATGAAAGATGCGACAGATTTGTGTGAATGGAGGTGTGTGTCCATTACATGTGGTTAAGCACATGGTTGAAATGAGTCGTAGAGTCGGTGTTGAATGAGCACGCCATTTTGAATTTCATCTCCATTGTATTGTTACATTTTAGTGCGGATATAAATAAATGCAAGTTTCTACTATTTATTATAAATAAAAATTTATTGTAAAAATATAAATTACATAGTTAAAATTGTTTAACCACTTTTTGTTTTGTTTTTTTTTACTATACTATTGCTCATGTTTCAGTAGATCGAAATTTTGAATTTTATCTTTTTTTTTCTTTTGCGTTTTTTTTTTTTAAAGTTTTAGATTAAATATGAATCGATGCTTTCTGATCATTTATTGCTAATTTACTGTTTATTACAATTTCTTAAATTTCGTGCTAAAACGTTTTACTCCATTTTGCTACTGTCTTAAAAATGGTATACGTATATTATGAAAAGTTTTAATATTTTTGATGCCATATAATACACAGTTATTAACTTTCAAATACTTTATCGTTGTTTTTCTTGAACTTCTGTTTTAGATATTTTTGCATGTTTACATGATCAATTTTTTGCATGTTTACAAGATTCATTCAAATTTACAACCATCTAATATGGCGATATGATGAGTTAGTGATTTTCTAAAATGTGCGAAAATAACAGGGTGAAAATGCGCTTTAGCCCACTGCTTGGCGATGTTTTGAAAATCGCCAATTCGGCGCGTTTCTGCGAAACGTCTTTGCAATTGCAACCTTCCCGACACGCTCCGCGAAAACCTATTGTAAACAAAACATAGATTTCTAAAGCATAAATGGTGAAAATGCGGTTTACGGCACTGCTTGGCGATTTTTTGAAAATCGCCGATTCGGCGCGTTTCTGCGAAACGTCTTTGCAATTCATTGCAACCTTCCCGACACGCTCCGCGAAAACCTATTGTAAACAAAACATACAATTCTAAACCATAAATTAGTATGGAAGCTATTGCCACAAAAATATAATAAAATAATATGCAAAACGAACATTACGATCATTAAAATATTCGTCAGTTACCTTTAAATTAATTATTTACATTTTATGTTGTAATACTTACACATTTTATGCGTTGCATAACCTTCCCAACATGCTCCGCAAAAACGTAACCAAAATGGCATCCCAGAAAGAAGGTATTTTTTTAAAAGGGCATTAAAATTACAAATGATACCATGTACACACCGTTCCGTTTTAACTTAAAAAAAAATCTGAGAATTACACAATGTAGGCAATGTACACAAATAAACAAAATAAGCTAGAATAACTAAATAAATTACAAGAAAATGCCATGTGCACAGCGTTCCTTTTACACTTAAAAAAAACTTCAGCGAATTGCACAATATACGCAACGTACACAAATGAACAAAATAAGCTAAATTAACGAAAATAAATTACAAGAAAATGCCATGTGCACAGCGTTCCGTTTTAACTTAAAAAAAACATCAGCGAATTGCACAATGTAGGCAATGTGCACAAATCAACAAAATAAAATAAATTGCAAACGATACCAGCGTTCTGTTCTTCAGCTGATACAAATTATTTCAATAAAAGGCAACAAAATATAAAAATTAAGCAACTTGCACTTCCAATAAAGTAATAAATGTACATGTACATTCACTCACCTCTCTCAGCATCACAGCTAAATCCATAGTGGCTTGGTATTTCGCGAAATATACGGAACGAAAATAGCCAACACTCAACACACAAAATACAACGACAACTGAAATAACTACTTAAATTAACACGTCAGAATTTCGAATAAACCGCTACGTCATCTCACATTACCAATAAAAGCGTTCTTTATAAAATAGGAAACACGCATGCGCGAAAACTACATGTTTCCGTAGCTTCAAAATACGCAGTCAGCCATCTTCGCGGATATACGGAGTTACCCATGTTGGCGCGTTTATTGCTCATTCAAAAACAATCGCCGCCAAGCAGTGCCCTAAACCGCATTTGGGCCGCATAAATTAGTATGGAAACTGTTGCCACAAAAAGATAATAAAATAATATGCAAAACGAACATTATGATCATTAAAATATTTGTCACTTAGGTTTAAATTAATTATTTACATTTTATGTTATAATACTTACACATTTTATGCCGTTACATAACCTTCCCGACACGCTCCGCGAAAACGTAACCAAAATGGCATCGAAGAAAGAAGAAATTTTTTTTAAAAGGGCATTAAAATTACAAACGATACCATGTACACTCCGTTCCGTTTTAACTTAAAAAAAACATTTGCGAATTGCACAATGTAGGCAACGTACACAAATGAACAAAAGCTAAAATAACGAAAATAAATTACAAGAAAATGTCATGTGCCCAGCATTCCTTTTAAACTTAAAAAAAAATTCAGCGAATTGCACAATGTAGGCAACGTGCACAAATGAACAAAATAAGCTAAAATAACGAAAATAAATTACAAGAAAATGCCATGTGCACAGCGTTCCTTTTAAACTTAAAAAAAACTTCAGCGAATTGCACAATGTAGGCAACGTACACATGTTATACGGAGTTACCCATGTTGGCGCGTTTATTGCTCATTCAAAAACAATCGCCGCCAAGCAGTGGGCTAAAGCGCATTCCAGCCAATAACAGATTTGGCAACTTTTCGAAAATGCGCCAAACTGGCCCGTAATATGCAGTTTTACTGTCAATTTATATGTTGCCGCATTTTGAAATTTAACTTAGTTGTTAAAAACGATAATAACATCTAACGTGGTTTACGCACTTTGCTAAAATTATTTGAATGTAGGAACGATGTGACTTTTTTCCTCGCTCATGCATAATGTGAAAAAGTACAAACAATGTGACTTTTTTCCCGCTCCTGACAGTGGAAGGGATAGGAAAATATGTTGCCATGCATTGAGAAGTTCCTTAAGTGAATTATTCTTGGCGGAAACTAAAAAAAATTCGCCAAGTTAAATTTTTGACTTTCTCCATAAATTTCACACCAAATTTTAAAAAATTTAATATTTAGGCATAATTTGAGTCGAAGAATCAAAATATGGAAAAAAATTGGTATGCTATTTCAGAAAAAGGCCCATTTTGTCTCAAAATACCTATGTTAGAACAATGCTATATATAAATCTAATATATATCCTAAGTCGCGCTTTTGAGACACGAAAAGCGCAATTTGAATTTCGTCAATCGGCCCAGTAGAATGGGAGATATAGAACTGTCCCCCCCTTTTTTTTCGCAGTGTACTTGTTTATTTTTTTCCCCACACACAGTGTACCTGTTTATTTATTTACCTGTCTTGGCAAAAAACTGGCTCATATTCTTGCTACACAAGGGGAAACCATGAAATACTTATGCTACAAACTACTCATGCAATTTCAAACCTGGATCAATGCACCAGCATTCAACAATTTTTTTCACTTGAACATTGCACATGTGTTGGGATATGATAACATAGATGTAATAAATCAGATAGAATCAGCACTAGACATCTTGCTGCCTGGTGTAATATCTGCTGCCCAGCACCAGCCTAAATTCTAAAAATTTTGCCACCTCTAAATTCCACTGCTCGGTGCATCTGCACTGGTTGCGTTAGCTTTAGGGACATCCCTGGATAGTAGATTGCATACACACATACGTTCACAGAAAGAGGGATTTTTCAGTAATTGAAATAACTATAATCTTAGGTTTTTTAAATTCATGCACAGAGAATGTATGACAAAATTGAATTTTATATGTCACATAATATGTCATGAAAAATGAATAATAATTCATGTATTTTTCTGAATATATCACGAAGTATATTAGTCACACTCATGATAAAAGTTATACATGCAACAGGGAAAATATGTGAAAAAATTCTTTTGTTGCTGTCGTGTCCACATTACATGGAAGCATGGTTGCCAGAGCCTACTCCAAAGAGAGGTTGGATTTTCCACCCCAATTTTGAAGGAGAGCAAACGAGAAACCACCAAACCCCACAAGAAGACTTTTGCCTCGCCAACTGATGTGAAGATGACCATAATGCTAGAGTTTACATTTCATACTTTCTAACAAATATATACACTACAGTAATAAAAATAAATGCTGGTGAAGTACAAAATCACCCACTTCTTTAGCGCGTTTTGTTTGGCATTTTTTACAAGAAGAATTGGATTTCTGTCAATTTTCTTTGATTTTTTAAGAGAAAATAGATCGATGTGAACATGGACAAAGTCAAGGGAATGCACAGTGCCAAGTTTGTGCAAATCTCGGATGCTTTTTTAAGTGAAAATAAGTCGATGTGCCATTGGATACTGAGTTTGTGCAATTCTTAAAAACGCACCAAGCAGTGGGTGATTCTTTACTTTACCCATAAATGCTGCACATATTACACGAACACAACAATCAGAATAAGACCATGCTTGAAGAACGCATTATGTTCATAACAAAACAGTGTTTTGGGCCTAGTTTCAATGTTTACTAAAACTATTTTATTGACCTTGATTAAAAACTCTTTAAAATCCATTATACATAAAATGTATCTTTATTCATAAAACTGAGATCCTAAAATAATACTGGGAATTCTCTGATATTATGCAACAATGCATCTGATGAATTTTATAACTAACTGAATTTACATGAATTTCCTTCGATTTTCTTGCATGCACTTTACAAGAAACCTATCTATCAGCTATTAAAACTGCCCCCCTTTGCCATACACGTGGCAATGCATATATTTAAGAAATATATTTTTCTATAATAAGTTTCGTTTCACGTAAATTTAACTGGTATTTGATATTAGAATCGTCAGAGCAGAAGAAATGAACGGAAGGATGGTTTTTAATGCTAATTAGTTAATCATGAAATTGGTACACATATAAAAAAATCGAAAATTTAACATACTTTTAATACCATATTTTAAACATGACAATAATTCTCAAATGACACATTACAGCTAAGAAACATAAATATGAATATAGAAAGTACCTACACCCATAACACATGAAACTGAATGTAAAACTAAACCGAAATGAAAACTTCTACACAATTTTGTCACAATATGATGATTTATATACATGGTCAGGCAAAATAAGTTCACAATGACAATGACAGTTCTTTCTAATACCATTATTCTTACCTGAAATTCTGGCTTTCGGACAAAAAACCTCACCACTTGCTCTCTCACCGGCGATCGCTAGACACAACTTAGACGGCACACGGTCAAGATATTGGCTAAGTTCCAAGCAGGTAAAGCCCAATATTCAGGGGTGGGCGTGGGATGATAAAGGGTGTATAAAATTAATCCAGTCCGTGAATGTGTACTGCTCTGAATAAGAAATTGTTCTAATATTGTTTGCAATATCGTTATAAATCCTACCGTTGTTTTCTACTAGATTATGCTTAAAGTTTTATGAAAACGTATCAAGAGTCTTGGCGGTGAGATATATGAAACTGGATAGGAGTGGCAGATTCTCAAGTTAATGTGTAATTTCTTATGGGAGTTTCAATAAAAAAGGATAAAATAAACTCTAGATTTAGATTCCTTTCATATTTTTACAAGTCCCCTGAAATCATATTTTTGAAGAAACTTATATCCATTATTTTGAGAAATAATTGCAAAACAATAATAAGTCTTAAATCGAAGGACTACATGTTGAAAATAAATGCTGTTTAGCGCCAAAGAATTATAAAGAATCCATTACAGAGACTTTACCTATATTTGAATAAAAACACCTGAACATCTAAACATCATATTTTAAACTTCCTTCTTGCAATCCATTGCCAAATGCATTTCTTTACAAACTTGTGACTTTAAAGTTGAAAATGACAATGAAATTAATGTAAATGATATTATCGTTGTTTTTAATCATTTTTTTTTGTTTGTCTGTCTGTTGTTGCTGTTAACGTGCTTTCGCACTACTTATAAAGCATTCCTTACAAGTGTTACATGATTTAAAATTAAGTAAAGAAAATTTGGTTTCCGTAGGTTGAGAAATGAGAAAAGTGACCTAAGGAAGACGAAGGAAAGAAATTTTAAATTCTGTCGTCTGTGGACGAAGCGGAAAATTTTCAAATAAATTTTCCTTAAACTTGCAAAAAAGGAAAGGTGGTGACATGTAACCAATAAAGAGGCTAAATGTTTTTCCTCACTCGTCAAAATCTTCCCCCTTTTTTTAAACGTATGCAAAGAAACAGTTTCAAATAATCCTGAGTCAGAAACTACCTATTCAGAGGGCAGTTTCGTAGACAGCAAGTGAATGACTTGCTCCCGACTACAGGGAAAAGTTTCTCTGCATTCTTCATGGCGACGTCGAGAGAACTGAGATTAAAAGGATGTATTTTGTTGTATTTAGAGTAACTAAATTGTTTGTAGCGTCCAAACATAGGATCGCGCTATCTATCGTGTTGTAAGTGCAACATTCTTAATTTGGATTTGATTGCTCAGTTAGTACTTTTTTATTTTTTAGATTAATTGAATATGAATAATAAAGGAGATTAACAAACAGAATGAACTTTCTGAAAAACATAATGTTGATGATTTGACTTCCACTGCTGTTAGCTCCAACGTAGCAACTGACAATATTCATATTCATATAAAACGCCATATCTTCGTGCCTGCTCCTGAAAATTTTACAGAATGTGTAGCTTCGACTAGTATAACTTCTAATATTGTCACAAGTTTTAGTGATTGTGAATGCATTAGAGATATTAGTTTGTAAGTTGACAATACAGATGTCAAATCCGACGAAGAACGACAAAATATATTATGCAATTCATGATTACCAAAGGAAAATTGCAAATTTCCATGTGTTCAGCGAGAAAAAGAGATCTTTCTTTTAAATTATATTGGATTAAAGCATTTCTACGACTGTCCTATAACATAAATTTGATGGTGGTTTTTGCAGACCACGTCTGTCATTTGGGACGACTAACGAAGGTCGAAATGGAGATAAATTACGAAAACTGGTGATTACACTTTTTTTTTCATATGAAGAAGCTTTGGTGCGCTAATGAGGTGACTCCATGTGGTAACTAGTGCTTGTTGCCTTTTACTAACTTGCATATTAGTTACTGCAGGTGGAACAAAAACGCACTTATTATATAACTACGAGAAATTCTATTAACAGTATAATAATGACTATTGACGATTAATATTAAATGCACGGAAGCAAATTATCTGTAAAATAAGTATTATCCTCATAATGTGAGGATCTTTCTAACAGGAAGAGTTTCTCTAGTTTCGAGAGTTTGAGCGTTCTGTGAACTTACTCTGTCTGAAACAGTTTGCAGATTGAATTTATCCCGCTCTATTAATTTTTCAGTTGTATTTTACGTCCTGTAGTTTATTATAGATTATATTAAGGTGATATCAGAGGAGCTCAAAGGTCATTGGTTTTTCGGCCTCCTGAATTCGAGAGGCCTAATGCACAGTGCAGATCGCTAAAATCCCCTAACACTGGAAGTGTAATTATGTATTAGCAATTGTACTTATATGTTGTACTAGCAAGTGCAGGCGGCATTACTGAACAAGTAATTGCTCCCGTACTGTCATCTCTCACCTCGTAACAGCTCGACAACTGTGACTTGTGAATGGATTGCACATATGAATTTTCCATCCCTGTGTGGTCCGCCGCAAGGCTGAAGAGGATTTTAGAGCACATGAAAAAAGCAATCGCATGAAAACAATGTAATTAAATCTCATAATTTCGTTCACATTGTTGAGGTTAAAAAAATAAATGTTGAGCCCGCATTAGATAGCGCTGGACAAAGAAGAATTTAAGGCAAAACACAAAAATTAATACCAATCATCAAAACTAAACCATTCTGCTTTGGGAAACAGGTCTTTGTTACTACAAATCTATTTTTTAAATTACGATGACGGTGAAGGAACCGTAATAATAAAAAATGAAATTTGCTAAAGTTTAATGGGATAAATGGGTTAAAGGGTGGACGCAAAAGACAAGATTCTTGAAGAGCATTTGCGGACAGCGCGTCATAATGGTATTTATATAAGTAAAACAACACAACGCAAACTGATTCAATGCTTTGGAGAAATTATTCAAAACAGAAACTTGAAAAATATAAAACTTCACAGTTCTACAGTGTGACGACCGACAATGGTATTTCCGAACAGCTATTATTTTATATTCGGTAGTTTGATCAGGCAACGTATACCATAGAAAAAATGGAATTGGATTCCGAGCCGGATTTACAAAAGTAACGAACTAAAGTAGCGAAAATATTTCAAACACGATAATAAAAAGCAGTAGATTTGGATATTGCCTTCATACGCGAGGAAGGCTACGATGGCCACGCAAGCACGATTAGTGCATTTTAAGGGTATCCAAGCAAGAATTTTAAATCCTCAGCGTCTTGTTTTTTATACCCATTGTGCTAATCATAGTGTTAGAACAGAACATTAAGAACTAAAGATGTCTACATGACATAAGCAGGTTCAAAATAAAACGTATTTCATAAATAACTCCTTTCACTCATTCAAGACGTACAGCAATCTAAAAAAAACGCTAAGCTGACTTATCTGGCTAGTGTCAAGATGAGCATCTGAGAATGCTGAAGGCGGTGCTTGGTGTAGAACAGGATCTCCAAACGTTTTAACCCGCGGGCCATATTAGCTCTTTCACGAAGCTTCGAGGGCCAGGATCCAGTTTATTCATAATACCACGGCTTATAATGTTGCCATACATGTTTTTAAACCGGGGATTGAGATTTTTGTGATTGGATCTATAGCTTACAAAAGCCGCCTTGTTTTTTAGACTTTCATGCAGTTTCACCTAAGATAAGTTTCTTAAAGCTCTTTTTAAAGATTTGCAAAAATATATTTTTGTCCCTGAATGTTACAGATTTCTTCGGTTTAGAATGCACTTTATTTTTCAATGGTACCTCCCCGTTGTCACAATTTATCAGCGCATTTTATTTACATTTTGATCAGGTGCAAACTCTCGCTCATAAGTATTGCATATTTTGGGTAAGTTTTGTGTGAAAAAAATCTCCAAAACTAAGATAAATTGCAATATATACAAAACAAATTTAAGTTTTAAATAAAATCACTACTGAAGATTTGTATGAACTGAGCTAGAATACTACTATGAAAGAAGGAAAGATAACATACGAAACCTTTATTCTTGTAAAAAGTACAATGAAAATTTTTTACTCCCTTGTGCGAAGTAAGCGGGAAAATTTTAAGATATCACATTTCAACGAAAATATCCATATTGACCTCTCTCGAATCCATTTGAACGATCTTTTTGTGTGACATCTGTAAGGACGCACAGAATGAAGGACACATTTCCCAAAACTGGTTGTAAAATGGATTCAGGGGAGATTTGTTTTCTTGACGTTTATACGTACGTACATATGTATGTATCTCGCATAATTCAGAAACGAGTAGTCTCAAAACGTTGGAATTTTGTACATGGGACTGCTATAACATGTAGTTGTGCACCTCCCTTTTTAATTGCAATCGGCTGAGTCAAAAGTCTCTCTCTCTATATATATATATCCACTCTGCTATCTGCCCACCAGCGGCCGAGCGGTAAAGACGCTGAACACTGGTAGTTCGGTCCGAGGTTCGAATCCCGCGAACGGGCTGGCTGCATGGGCGTTTTCGTGGTTTTCCCCATGTGTAACGTGTATACGAGCCAGTTTCCCTTAGAAAGTCCTCCACGAAGGCATCCCTCCCTTTAGGCAGATAGCCCTCGTGTGCTTTGCCATAATTGAATAACCTAACCTAACCTAACCACTCTGCTATCCGGCTCGGTGAACTCATTTTCTTATTATATGTTTGTCAATTGCGGGCTTCTTGTTTTAAAAGTGACTGAATTATGTTGATCTTATATTCTTGTTAAAGTTTTTATGACTTTCGTTAACCTGCATGCAATAGTTGTAGAATTATCAACAATTTAAAAGTTGTTTAATGCTATTAAGCCTAACGAATCCGCTATTTGTTTACATTTTAAACGTTTGCTTTGTTTGAAGATGTATTTTTGCCGTGTTGCGAAGTGAGAACTGAATTGATTGAATGAGAAATATATCTCTTAATGAAATTAGAGGAAATAAGTTTAAATGAAGTGCGTCAAGAAATGTGTGTAATTAAAGGAATTGTGAGGAAGTCATGCGTGTCCACATGAGATTTTTGTATAAAATGTTATATAAAACAGTTAATGTATACGTTATTTGTTCCTTTAAGTTTTATACCATTATTTTAAAGAAACAACTCGCGGGCCGGATAATTAGTGCTCGCGGGCCAGATTTGGCCCTCGGGTCGTAGTTCGGAGACCCTGGTGTAGAAGTATAAAAAAGAGCGAAGTTGATTCATTTATCAACAGTTTTATTTTCATTACAGAACAGAACAAAATTTTTACAAGAGTGACTGATACAAGTTATTAAAATAATTAAAATCGTTAGAAGTTCCTATTCTCAAAACTGTGCAAATGTAGTTTAAAAAACTTCTGTCAGAGCATTTTGATCAGCATTTATAAAAACTAAGGACAATTTCTTATAAGGTCACTTGATCTTGGCTTGTTCAGCGCTGTTTCCTTCAGACATATCTATGAAGCGTTTACCACTTTCATAAAACATAGACTACATTTAGCTCTGAACAAAGAAAATAGTCTGCCCGTTATAAGAAACACTGTCGGCAGAATTATAAGTGTAAATAACTTTTTATAAAAATTTGCCTTAAGTATACACTTTTTAAGTACGGAGATTGGGGAAATTTTATCAACACAAAAACCATCAAAGGAGGGGAAAAAATCGAAATTAGATTAGAGACACAACGGGATTCTACTTTTATTAGAAATCTTATTAGAAACATTGCCTACTGTCGTCTACACTCTAGATGCGATAAGTAGTAACAATTGCTTCCTCTGTCAATCCGATTCCAGCCTCTAATCTTCACTATAATAAAGGAATATTAATGATCATGGCAATGAAATTTGAGTTAACTCTGAAAATAAATTGAAAAGTATATTCGAAGAAACAAAGAATATCGCTGAGAAAATGGAAATTTAAGTAAGAATTCCTAGAATCAATACTGTTCGACAAAATCATTTTGATTCGCGTATGACTGATCCCATGGACTTTTTCCAGCAAATATATACGTATTTGCGCTAACTGAATTTCTCATAGAGCTTTTGGATTTACTTGGAGCTGGTGTGCTGGGTGACAGCTGCTGGTTTGGTAAGTAACCATTTTTGTCTTAACGTATTTTTTCGTGATGGACTTGCTTAGCTTGAGATACCGATAGGATTAGCATTAGGGATCTTAGGTTAATTAAGCATCATGGCTGACATTGATTTCTTCCGAAATCCAAGCTATGTTAATAACCTTATTAAAATGGCTCTATGGAAGAGAAACGTGCGCAAATCGTCGCCTTATCAATGTATTTGAATCAGGTTAGTACAGGTACAGTTCAGCTTGCTATTGATCAGCAAGAATTATTGAAAAATGCAATTCATCAGTTAGAGATGGCTTGTGCCAATGAAATCATGTCAGACACAGAACTAAACAATAAAGTCGCGGTTCATGCAGTTAATGAACAAAAAGAAATACGCAAAAAGAAAATCAAGCGCAAAGACGCACCAAATGACGAAAACTCGGGATTTAAATTTCCCCGCAAAACTCATAAAAGAAACTATAGCGGTAGCAGCAGCGCTTCAGCTACTTCTACAAAAAATCGCTTCACCCATTTGTCGGATGACGACGACATGGAAACCAACAACCAATATACGCAAGTATTAAACTCGCAGCCAGACAAGGAAGGAGAATTTAAACATCCCCTTAAAACCGCTAAAAGAGTCCCACCAGTCATCATTTCAGAAATAACAAATTGGAAACCATTAAGAGATCAAATCAAAAAACTAATAAATAATTTTGAAAGCAATTGTAAAGGAGGAGATATTCACATTAAAGTTAAAACTCCTGATGATTATAGAAATCTTACTAAATTTTTGGATGACAGTGCCATCCCGTATCATACCTTCCCTCTCCCACAAGAAAAGCCCATAAGGGCAGTTATCAAGAAATTACCGGGGCACACCCTACCAGAGGACATTCATGAAGAATTAGTTGATTTAGGAATACCTGTAAAAACAGTCCGTCAGGTCACCAAAAAAAACGAAACGGAAATCATAAAATTACCCACGTATATCGCGGAAGTAGAAAGAAGCCTAGAAGGAAAAAAGATTTTTAATCTTACACACATTCTTGATTTAGGCATTCAAGTTTGCACTTTCAAGCCCACACCAGGACATAAACAATGTCACAAGTGTCAACGTTACGGACACTCCAAAAACCACTGTAAACACAATGCTCGCTGCTTAAAGTGCGGATCAAACCACCTTACATTTACGTGTAAGAAGGACAAAAACATCCCAGGAAAGTGCTGCCTGTGTGGTGGAGATCATGTTTCTTCCTATCGCGGTTGCCCAAGACACCCAGAAAATCTAAAGAAAAGTGCGGAAGATAAAAAGAAAAAACAGTACATTCCTGCATTTACCCCAAAAAATGCGTGGGATAGGGAATTCCCTCCACTCTCAAACACCAATACAAGAGAACGAGATAGCCAGGATCAAACATCTACCAATCAAAACAGCGAAAACAACACCAATCCAATAGGCTCCGCCTTCGAAATGTTCACATGGTTCCAAAAAATTCTGCAAAAAGGCCAAGAACTTTTCAACAGGTTCATGAGAGCAAAAAACACAGTGGATAAACTCCAAATTGGCTGGGAAGCCTTACAACTTTTGTTAAATAATGGCCAGTAGGCTCCCCAACTCAGTTTTTAATTTCCAAACGACTGTGCCAAGCAGTTTGAATATTGCTTACTTTAATGCAAACGGTGTGCACAACAAGCACTCAGAAATTCAACAATTCCTAACGGAACACAATATAGATGTGTTCCTCGTAAACGAGACACATCTCAGAGCCTCCAACAAATTCAAAATGCATGGATACAAGACATAGAGAAATGACAGGACTTTTAGCAGAGGTGGCGGCACTCTAATTCTTGTCAAAAACTATATACAAGCTACTAGCTTTGAAGTAAACGCCAACTCAAACATAGAAAATACAGCGGTCATTCTAAACTCGAATACTAGCGCGCCAATAGTCTTCATAGCAGTTTATAATAAACCTCAAAACCTCATGACTAACGCAGACTTAGACAGCCTGCTAGAAAGTAATTATCCGACAATTTTAGCTGGAGATCTAAATGCTAAGAACACCGACTGGCACTCCAGAAGAATAAACAGCAACGGTAGCATCCTAAGGCAATATGCACTCTACAACAACATCAGGATAATAGGACCCAACACCTATACACATAATAATGTATATGGCACACAAGATGTCTTGGATATCATTATATGTAAAAATACAAATCAAATTCCTTTCCTAGAAGTGATCCATGAACTCACATCCGATCATCTACCCGTCAAATTTCTCTATCACGGACATAGCACAGTTCTACAACTACTAAATGTTACTGAATACATTGCAGAAGCCTTTTCCAAAAAGAACACAATTGCAAGCTGCTTTCTAGATCTTGAAAAGGCATTCGACAAGGTGTGGCATGAGGGCTTGCTCTTTAAGCTACACCTTGCTCGTCTGCCCATCAACTTCATCAAAATTATTAAGTGTTATTAAATCGCACGTTTCAAGTCAAAATCAAGGATGCTCTATCCACAAAGAAGAGAATTAAAAGCGGAGTAGCACAAGGAAGTGTCCTCGGCCCCTTTCTTTTTAATGTTTATATAAATGATATGCCAACACCCTTAAACTCCAAAATAGTCAAATTTGCTGATGACACTGCAATACTCACAAAATCCATAAAACCGCAACTCGCAGTTGACAAATTGGACATCGCAGTTAACCAAATCTCTCACTCTCTGAAAAGCTGGAAACTCAAAGTAAACCCAAACAAATGTCAAGTGCTAATTTTTAGAAGACACAGAAAGTTCACGCCAATAGAGATAAATATAAAAATTAACAATCAGCCAGTGCCTATTGTTAATAAAGTCAAATACCTGGGAGTATATTTTGACGCTCAGTTGCTATTTAAAGACCATATTATCTATGCCTTACAAAAAGCTATAGCAGCAAAAATCGTTATTCAACCTCTCATGAATCGGAAATCAAAATTAAGCCTGCCACTCAAAAGAAAATTGTATTTGGTATTAATTCGACCAATCCTACTCTACGCAATACCAGTGTGGGCGACAGTCTTCAAAACATACAGAAAGAAGCTGCAAATTTTTCAGAACAAAACACTAAGAGAAATCACAGATTCGCCATGGTTTGTGAGGAACATGCAACTACATAAAGATTTAAAAATAAATCCAATTGCCGACCAAATACTCTCAACATGCCATAATTTTTATCAAACCATCAATAACTCCGCATATGATCACATACGTGAACTAAGCAACTATGACCCAACCCTGGAAATAGCAGCCAAGCGCCCACGTTCAATTTTTCATAATACTAAATGGTAAATGCCAAAACCAAGAGACTTTGTATTTAAATACTATGGACCTGATCGGATACCAGATCTGACAAAGCTCGGGTTTATAACTTAACATGTGTTAATTTTTTCGTCTTCACAATTGTGAAATGTAAAAATCAAGAGACTTTGTTTTATTATAAGGACTTGATCGGCACCAGATCACTTTGCAAAGCTCATTCATAATTTATAGTGATTTCATATATATATAATGCATTCTAAAGATTTTGAGCTTAGCGGTTCAACGTTTGGATGTTGAGTTAACAAGTTTAATTATTTATTTAGTTATTATTATTATTTTTTTAGTCGAGTATATTTATTGATTGCGTTGTGTTTGCAAGTCAAATTTAAAGGATTCATTGGAGATTTCTCGTTCTCTTTGGATTGTCATTCATTGCTCATCTTTGTGCTGCGCTGCTTGACAATTGGTAAGTTGTTTTCGAACTGTTTTCATGGTTAGGGCAATGTTCTTAGCTGGAAATACCAGTTAGGCATCGTCTTCATCATGGATTGGATACGTGATCGTAAGATTATCGAGAATAAGCTCGCCACTGGCAGTTTGGATGAAATTAGATGCATTTTAACGCATCTGAGTTATGCGAAAAATCAGTTAGATAATGGCACCTTACAGGTCACCCCCGATATGCAGAACTATCTGCTCAATTTGTTAGCCCGTGTTGCTGCTAAAATTGCAGAATTGGAAGGAATAGGCCACAAATTAAGTAATACATCATCGCTTGAAAATTTAGCTCAATTAGCTGAAGCCGAAAAGCTTCAACAACACCAACCCAACGATAAGGAAGGGTGGATCAAGCCCAAGAGATATCATAAACGCACACTCAGCGAAAGTAGTTCAACATCAATCACTTCAACAAAAAACAAATTTGCAGCGTTATCTGACGACGAAATGGAAACTAATGC
>KK121167.1:145115-160805 GCA_000611955.2 Stegodyphus mimosarum
ATTCTTGAAATTTTCATACGTGTATGTGGGGCTTCCTGGTTCCCCCAAGAGATTCTTTCCGATGCACTTGAACCAACTTAGCGCTTGGCCCTTCAAAGCGCTGGTAGCAAGAGCGACTTTCTGAAATTCGTGGACTGGATATAGCATGAAGTGGGAGTCTAGCTTTTCCAGGAAATTGATTACGGCTGTCTTGCCGTCAAAACTTGCCGCTGGCTTCATGGCTGCTCGCATGGTTTGTACGATGTAGCCGAATCCTTCTATGCCAGGAGGTGCTATCTCAGGATTCTGGACAGGTACAGCAGGTGTCTCAGGTTCGTCTTCTTGTTGTTGAGGCCATCCTCTTCTTTCTGTGCGGGCGCCACTATCAGAACTTAGCATTCTGTGTGTATTCTTTGAGAACATGGTAAATTCTGTAAAGGGGTTCTTATCCTCAAAATCTAAGTCCTGAACTGGAACAGGGAGCGGAAGGTACGCTATGTTCTGATGTAACTGCTGGGCTGGAGAATAACTGCACGTGAAGGGATTTGAAATCCTCTTTTATTAATTCACTATTAATAACCAACCTGCCAATTCGGGAGAGATACAGAAAGTAAAAGACCGCACTTGGGTCTTAACGAACAATCAAATAAATTTAAATAAATTAAAATATAACTTAAATTAAATTTTGCTTCGCAGAGCAATTCGCGGAAGTTGGCCTCTACCGAAAAGGGTGCGTAGCAAGATATACTAAATACTACCGCACTTTAATTTATTTTACAAAGCAATCACGTAGTAAGCACTATGGCTTATAAATTTAAACTGCTAGCTGGTCAGGCGAACGTTGAGCAGCGTGACCGTGATCTGAGGCAAAGCTCTCACACACCGAGAGGTTTCTACCTCTGTCTTAAATAGTGCTTGGCTGAACTTCAAAAATTAGCATAAGCTAAAAACGCGCGCTTCTTCTGACAGGAAGTTGAAGCAGAGAGGAGATAGAAAAGATTTAAATTAAAATAAACTTGGTTAGTTTAACTAAAACCTTACAACATTTGTGAAATGCAAAATCAAGAGACTTTGTTTTTTTTTATAAGGACTTGATCGGCACCAGATCACTTTACAAAGCTCATTTATAATTTATAGTGTTTTCATATGTGTGTAATGTAACTTCAAGAGACTTTGTTTACTATAAGGACTTGATCGGCACCAGATTTTTACAAAGCTCATACTTATTATTTATATGTGTTTCAGTAGTGTAAGTCGAAATATTCAAATAATCATATAAAGTGAACTTAAAAGACTGAATTTATTCAGTAAAGAACTCAAAGGATTGTGACTTGTGTATTTGAAAAGACTTTCTAAAAATTACCAAATGAAGCAGTCAACTGCCTGGACAGTCAAATTGTGGTGACCTATCACATGACATCTCCAGCCAATAGTAGCACGTTTCTCTCAAATCACCTAGAAAGAGCCAAAATAATAAGATTATTAATTAATACCAATTCATCTCATGAAATCAACAATTTTCCTGAATTCAGAATAGAATTATAATATAGATATACCAAAAGATATCAGCACATTATGCCAATAATTGCTTTAACAGTAGATGTTTTAACCCAAATTATGCCATGTTTACTTTCAACCAATCACAGCTCGAACGGCTCTCTGATGCTTTTCCCAATCCCGTACTTAAATGTACATGTTTAGCTTCGCCAGTTTTGGCGCGGCAGTATTGCCTTATCTCAAAAATTCATCGCCTAAGGGCAGAAAACCACCAAACGTTCGGTAAAAGTTGTATTTGCAACTACATGCCGTTTGTTCAATGAACAGATTACGATTACTGAATTTCTTATTTTCGAGCTAGATCTCCTCTTTGATAAATGAATAATATCGCATGAAAGTTACAAAAAGTAGTTCTCAAATATTACTTTGAATCCACCTTTCCTAATGGTAAGTATTATAGATCCCACTCGAAAGTATGAATGGGACTTATCTCTAGGTATAGACGCTCTTTCTGGAGAGTTACTTTTATAGAAAAACTTTGAATAAATGAACCACAAAAAGCTGACAGCCTAATGGAAGCTTTAAAAGATTCTTCTATGTTTCGTAATATACAATATATTTTAAGAATTTTTTGCCTTTTACCAATCACAACTGCCAATGCTGAAAGATTTTTTAGAGCTTTAAAAAGAATAAAGACATTTTTAAGATCTACCGTAAGTCAAGAGAGGCAGAATGGTCTGCGTGGGCTAAATATAAGCAAGGACATGAAAGTAAGCTGAAAAGTATCTAAATCTATTTTGCAAAGAAATGCGCTCGAAAATTACAATAATCGTTTACTCGAGCCTTTCGAATGAAGTTTGTCAGTGTTCTGTCGACTTTTTTAATGTATTTACTTGTAGTAAGTCACTAAATAAATCCTTGAAAAATGGGATTTTGTGCCATCCTGCCGATGTTTTCTTGATCTGCGTGTGGGTGGAGTATCTGTTAAGAAATTTCTTCGATTTATTTCATGACATCCATGATTCACGCATGTGGTGAGTCACAAATACCTCAATTCCCATGTAGAGAACAACTCTGTCGATACAGAGATTAAAAAAGAAATCATAGAAAAACATATTTTTGAAATGTTGAATATAAAACTATCACCCCCCTCAAGTAGGCCCTACGTAGCCCTGTAGTATTATACAGAAAAACGTATAATCTTACTCTCACCGATTTTAAGGCATGGCAATTCACTATCCACTACAGAAAATTAAATACTATAACCAAATATCCTATTTACTCCTTACAAATAATCGAAGAGGAAAGAAAATTAAATCGACAAAATATGATCTCACTTCACAGTAGATCTCACGTCTAAATATTTCCAGATAAGTGTGAAACCTAAGGACGTGGCATAAGCAGCATTTATTACTAAATTAGGAGTATAAAAGTTCTTAGAGTGCCGTTTGGCCTGTGCGGGGCTCTCGCTACATTTCAAAGGGCAATGGACATTATCTTAA
Source organism: Stegodyphus mimosarum (assembly GCA_000611955.2). NCBI lineage: Eukaryota > Metazoa > Arthropoda > Arachnida > Araneae > Eresidae > Stegodyphus > Stegodyphus mimosarum. The sequence continues at coordinate 148,094 of KK121167.1, forward strand.
GGCTCGTACTTGGCAAATCCACATTCACATACGTAGGTACATAAGAGTCACGGGGAACACAATTGATGAGAACCCTGAGGCCTTGAAACAAAGGTTTTTCGCTTCTAAAGGGAGTATGTTTAAAAGGGCACGCAGCAAAATGTAACTTTGTGCCCAAACTTCGGTGGGTACAAACCAAAAATAACTTCGGTGCCTGGGATATAAGGTAACATACTGGAGAATAGAAATTAAAGATTAAATAAATTCAGCAATCAAAAATTATGCGCCACATAGCACGACGAAGAAATGGTATCATATTTGGGGTGTAGTCCAACTGCGCGAATCAAAATTTCTTCCCCCTTTCCTGACGGGAATTTAACGACGGCATAAAGCAAAAGTTTTCCCCTCCGCTTAGAATGCTACAGGAGGTCTTCACACTTTCCGAAGAAGCCATCTTCCTGCCAAAAAGCCGAAGGTTACAATTTTCCTTTCCGAAGCCAATAGAATAGCCAAGAGGGAAATTGTTAGATATTCTTTACACCTTAAAACGAAGTAAAGCATGTTTAATAATCAGGCTAATTACTTGAATAACAGTAATAAATGCAAGAACCAGCAAAGAAAATAAAAGGTATCAGTAAACATACATGTTAGCATCAGAAATGTCTTTCATTCACGATTATTCAGGACTAAAATATGTTAAAGTATACTACAATTATTTTTGTTATTAAAGCAATCATGTAAATGTTTACAGAAATTTGTAGTTAGATAAAAACAACTTAGCATGAAATCTACTACAACAACATTACTATGTGTTTGGAATATTGACATAAAATCTTAAACTTTAAATAAATTAAAATAATTATGCTAAGAAGATTTTTCTAAAATTTATCTTGAAAGGAAGAATTAGATAAACAGTACTACAAATTCATAATCAATCAATCCTCTTAATAAATTGTAGCTTAATTTTTTATAAACTTTTTTTTTTGTGCGTGTGTGTGTCTGTAATACAGTTGGAAGTATCTGAATAACATTAGCAGGTCGTTTTAATTCAGAACTTTTTTACACATGATAGAATGTTATTTGAAATTCAATAATAATTTTCTTTTAACACATGCCAAATTTTTATTTAATTTGTTTTCTATATGCAAACATTTCGCAATATCTGAAACACAAAAATAGGGATTTTTACATTCAAGTGAATGCCAGCTTTAGAGAAAAAAAAGTAATTTTTCATAGAAACCATTTTGGAAATTCAAACTCTGAGAGGGAAAAGGAAATGATTATGAAAACTATAAAAACTCGCAATTTTTAAACATTTTTCACTACTAGGATCAGCTCTTCTATTAAGAGAGGGCATGGAAAATTTAGAGTTTCTTCTTTGTAGAATCGTATGGTTAGTAAGCATGGTATAGTAGTACTATAATTATTATAATAATTGCAATAATAATAGTAATTTATAATATTAATCAAATAATTAATTTAATTACCATGAATATTTTGTGAAATCACGGAAATTTTCAAAAACCAATTTTGATCAGTTTTTACTTCCTTGTACCAAGTAAAGGAATCGCGAAAAATTTCGAATGTCATATTTCAACGAAAACATCCATTTTGACGACTTTCGAATCCATTTAAACGATGTTTTCTGCTTAGAAGCTGAACGTATGGTCAGAAAAAAAAAGACTCTTTTTCCAAAACGGATTGAAAAATAGATTTAAAACGGATTCAGAAGAGATTATTTTTCGTGACGTCTGTAGGTACGTACGCATGTATCTTGCATAAATCCAAAATGACTAGCCTCAGAATGTGGAAATTAAGTATATGGGACTGCTATAACATGTAGTATATATATATATATGTAAGATAAAAAATATGTAAATCAAAATTATAATTTAAATTAACCCCTAATTCCCTTTAATTCTGTCACTCTGTTTTAAAAATCGTAATAAATTCTCTGGACTGCGTCATTTCTAGCTCATTCCATTTTGCATGGCCTGCGCAGCGCTGATGACGTAATAATTGGAAACTGAAACTTTCAACTCAAACCAAAACTTTTATCTTCGTGTGCTTCCATGTTGGCTAACTAAGCACTTCAGTTGCTCTCTCTTCACTGCTTGTTCGCTATTTCGTTGTGCGCGCTTTCTATCGCAATACTTTCCAAAATGTAAATGTTCTTGAATAGGTACGACTAGAGTGCCAAGTGATTGTGGCCACGAGCGTCAACTAGAAAATAAAAATGGAATTAAAACCGCCTCGACTGCAAGTTTCTTTATTTTATATAGCTATTATGCATGGACGCTGCTCCGTCTTTCCCTTGCATTTTATTATTACATTTTAGTCGACAGGATGGTTACCAGTAGCCCAAGACCTCAATGGAAAACTTATTCAGCTCTTCAAATCATCATTTTATGATTAATTCAAAGGCAATGTGAAAGAAGTGAATCGTCAGATTTGTTTTTTCAGTGTTTAAAAAATAAACTATCATCCTTCTGCTGTGGTACTTTGCAAGTGCTTCAAAAAATAATCATGAGTAGTGTTTACAGAATGAAAGTAATCTCTCGATAAATCCAGAAGTCGAATGTCTAGTAAAAAGGAATATCAAATTTGCTTCGGCCATCTCTCCAATATTTAGAACAACAACAAAAAAAAGGGCTTTAAATCATCAGTGAATAACCTCTTAGGAGATTCAGCTTTACAGTGGGTTCAAGGTTACAATGGACCTGAGTTTGTGCTTGCAAGCATGTGTGACAGAAAATTATTTGCGCTTTCGCTTTTTCTAATAGCATTTTGTCAATCGACAGCTGAAAAATTGTTATCTTTGTGTGAATTTATCTCAGGAACGAGACAAAATTATTTAATAAGCCGCGGATTCTATACTTTTTATTTTAATTTTGCTTAAAATTTCAGCAATTTGATTATGCTGTTTTGTAAAACTGTGAAATTCTTGTTCAGTAATTTTTCTAATTTTTCATAAGTATGTGTCAGAAAATTAAGTAACGAATTTTAAGCTATTTAAACTATTTATAGTGAAGGATATTTAAATAATTATATTTTTGAATTTATGTTGAAAATTTTGAATTGTTGATAATAATTTTTGAGTGAATGAAATAATTATGAAGCATTAGTATAAAATATGATAAACAAAGAGTGTTTTTCAGTAATATTATAGAAATCATAAGTAGTGTGGAATTATGTTAACTAATTTTAAAATTCACGGATCAAAATATGTTCAGATAAACTTTGAAGGCACCCACTCTTATTTTTTTCGCAATTATAATACTTTTTTTTATAATGGAGTGTGGTTAATTTTTTTTATCTATTAATGGAATGTTTTAGTGTAGTTCAAAAAGGCCAGTTTCCTTTAAACAAGGAAAGGAGGCCTTTATAAGCAACTGCCAAAGCAAACCTTAACCACTCATAATATTTATTACATGCGTCAGTTTTAAGTGGATTTGCCCGTAAGATGGATATGTTCGTATTAAGAGAAAGCTGTGGGGTCTTCCAGTTTGTTCAAAATTAGTAAATTAGAAATTTCGATAATAATAGTATATTATTTCAAATGATGTTAAAAAAAATTTAATAAGTTTATAAAATTTTGAAATTTTTTGCGATTTTGTAATGTTAGTGAATGTGTTTGAAATTTTTATATTTAAAAAGTTTTAAAAGCGTTCCCTAAATAGATATAATATGAAATTTATTTTCTTATTTTATGCTCACAAAATTATATAGTCTATACTATTATTGTAGGGCGGTGTAGAATTTAATATATCTTTAATTTTTGTATATTTTTCATTTTATTTAACTAGCTTTAAGATTTTTATGGCCATAAATTATAAGTGTAAACTTTGATAATTATACAATACTAGAGGTCAGTTACCTTTACTAAGGAACGGAGACTTCTATGTGTAATTGTATTTAAGCATCCCACAGCCATCAGCAAGTTGTCACGCTGATTTGCATTGTAGAGGATTTGCCCATTTTTATCAAAGTTTATTTTGTTATTGTACTGAATTTTGTTACGTACTATGTATTAAGTTCTCAAATCCATTCTACATTGCTTTACAATTAAGAAAATATGGATTATTTTATAAATAATTGATTAAAATTTCATGAATCTTTAAAAGAAAATTGTCGTTTTTATATTGGGAATATCAATTATTATGAAGGACTTTCAAGCTAAGAACTGCAAAATATTATGTTTGACATTCAAGCAAGGATTTTACACAACTGTGAACTTTCCAGTATTTCTTGAAAAAATTAGGTGAAAAATTCAGTGATTTTACGGAAAAATGAACTTGCAGACTTTCAATTTGCATTTATCGCGAAAAAAGATATTTACAACATCTGTTATGTTAAAAAATTATTTAGGTCAAAAATCTATAATTTTGTTTTCCACTATTGTGTTTTCCTTTCTTTTGCTACTGCTGTAATGCTTTTTTCTAAAAAGGCTTTTCTGTCGCCGCACCTTTTTCTGTTTGAAGGGGGGATATGTAAGATAAAAAATATGTAAATCAAAATTATAATTTAAATTAACCCCTAATCCCCTTTAATTCTCTCCTCTGTTTTAAAAATCGTAATAAATTCTCTGGACTGCGTCATTTCTAGCTCATTCCATTTTGCATGGCCTGCGCAGCGCTGATGACGTAATAATTGGAAACTGAAACTTTCAACTCAAACCAAAACTTTTATCTTCGTGTGCTTCCATATTGGCTAACTAAGCACTTCAGTTGCTCTCTCTTCACTGCTCGTTCGCTATTTCGTTGTGCGCGCTTTCTATCGCAATACTTTCCAAAATGTAAATGTTCTTGAATAGGTACGATTAGAGTGCTAAGTGATTGTGGCCACGAGCGTCAACTAGAAAATAAAAATGGAATTAAAACCGTCTCTACTGCAAGTTTCTTTATTTTATATAGCTATTATGCATGGGCGCTACTCCGTCTTTCCCTTGCATTTTATTATTACATATATATATACACACACACATATATGTACCCACTCTGTTATTTGCCTCTAAGCTCAGTTTTTTATTTACCCTTATATATAGATAAATCACCAGATTTTTGCTTTAAAAGTGATTGAATTATGTTGTTCTCTTGTTGTTATTATGAGCTTAACGTGTCTCCATTTGTTTACATTTGAAAACTCTTATTAGAATAGTGAATTAAGTCCGTTTCTTCACATTCAATATCTTTTTGACGAGTGAGACTCATAGAAATAATGTAAAGCTTAAGTCATAAAGTTAAACGCTTTCAGTATGAAAGGAAAATTCTGTATTAAACATGTTAAGCAAATTAAATGTAGAAATAATCTATAATTTATTGATAGCCGTATAAATTCCATATTTTTTGAAAAAGCTGCATACAACTCGCCGCAAGCTATAAATCACAGAAATCGAGTTAATTTCTCTGCTTATTTTTTCTTATTAAAGGCATTTGTAAAGAGATATGCTAAGGTGAAAAGTTTTGTAATATTTTCAAAGAATAAATTAAAAAAATATTTTTACTTCATAAACTGAAATGTTTACAATGCATTTTTCCACAGTAAATATGTACAGAGAAAGAAAGAGCTGAGTATCTCTGGGATTTGAAACTTGAGTCGAACTACCAATATTTAGTGACTTTACTCTTGATCGTAAGAACTTTTGAAACTAGGCTGACGAGATGCTATGTGTTGAACAGTGTGTGAAAGAAAATAGAAGATGCAACACTAGTAAACACAAAAGTATGCTGAATTACAGATTTACGTGTTTGGTGAATGAGTTAAACTTATCTGTGTGCAATTATGAAATACTAGGAATATAACATAAAAGCTTCAACGAAGAAGGCAATGGCAATCTAAGTTAGTGTAATCTAAATGTATAAACATTATGAGTATCTGCTGTTAATTCCAATACTGCTGAAAATTGTTTTAAAAATTATAAATGAGATATATGAGTCGTGAATTCGTTGTATTTTAAATTAGAACAGTTAGAAATATTATTAAGGGATTTAGTGATCATCTTTCTTTATAAATAATTTCAAATAATTAATTTTAGAAATAATTAAGCCTGAAACTAGACTGGAAAATAACCTGCATAGTGAAGATGAATTTGTGCCAAGGGGTAAGGAACATTTCTGTACTAGAGTTATGATGCAAGAGTTTATAAAATTTATCACTTAAATATAAACTGGCATAGATACAACGCAAAAATATACAAATTCTAGATACATGAAAAACCTGAATACAATACAGTATAATATATGAAAAAGAAATGGATTAACACGAAATTAAAAACCCCAAGATATGAATATGAGGGAATTCGAATTTTTTCTATTAATTATGAAAATGCCGCAGATGCTCATAATTATCAATTATTGCTAATTAAATGTGTACTAGAAATTAAATATATGTCAAAGTTTACCGGATAGAGTAAATGGATAAGAGAATAAATACTTAAACGTTTCTAATATTAAAATACGGAATTTGTAAGAATTATAAATAACTTCAATGATTAAAAATGGAAAGCTTAATAAGACATATTTTACAATAACATTGGTGTGAATTTAGAACTGCTTAAGAAATCAAATTTTTACATTTAATAGAGAGAAATTTTAAAATTAAATTAGAACTATTCATCAACAATTGCAAATTTGAAATTTAAAACCATTCTACTGTCTAAGCAGATTTATTAATATTTATCCAGGCAAGAAAACTAATTTAAGATGCGCTACAAATCCGATATTTGAAAGGCTGATTACGTGTAATTTTTATGTATGACATTAATCTATCAGTTTTATAATTCAAAATTCATATATATATATATACACACACACACACACACACACAGACACAGACACACACACACACACACACATATATATATATGTCAGCAGTTAAAATCTACAACTCAGAAATTTTCGAACTCCTGTAGAGAAAATACAAGATCTAGCTCATTATTATTTTAAGCATTATAAAATTATAAAATGAATGTAAAAGAAATAAAGAAATTCATTTTTACTTTAGCACATGCCAGACTTTAATTTAATATTTGTTTTGTATCCATAGTTTTTACAATATCTGATAAAAGAAAATAGAGGCTTGTAACCTCAATAAAATGTCTCTTTTATGGGAATAAATGACTTTTTGTAGCAACCATCTTCTTGGAAATTCAGGTTCTTAGAAAGTCTCGCAGTTCGTGGGTTAGTTTTGTTCTTTCACCCATGATATACAGGGTGGATGATGGAAAAGCTGGCTATCGTCGTTGTAGACCAACTGGCACTAAGAACGGGGGGTCTTCAATTAAATTTTACGCAGTTCATATCCTACCCATTTTTGGGTTTGTTCTACTATAGAACATTCATTACAGATTTTGCTCATAAATCCTTATTATATCTAGAAAGAAAAAGGACTAGACTCATTTGCTCGACTTAGGTGAATACTACTACTAAAAAATTTAAATCAGCATCAATCCAAGCTCCCGTCTTGAAAATTCCTGAAGCGAACGGCAAGATAGAAATCGCCGTAGATGCATCTGATTTCGTGATAGGAGCCGTCCTTTTGCAAGGCAGATAATCAGTAGCATATTTTAGCGAAACAAGTAATCCAGCTCACAGAAATTATGCTGCTGCCCAAAAGAACAACATTCGGAGTACTGTTTGCTGTTCAGAAACTTAAAGTTTACTTTGGCAAAGAACTTGTTACCGTATGTCTGAATTCTGGGAAAAATTTATCGCCTAGACGCATAAGCTAGGTTTGTAATTACAGGAATAATTTAACATATAAACATACCCGGGGAAAAGAAATACTTGTGGCGGATGTCCTGTCAAGAATTAAAATAGATGGGTGAAGGTGATGAAGTAAAATGTGCTATATTGACTTCAAACATTTTGGATTCATAAGAAACAATTACTTCAGAACTACAAGTAGGCAGAGAATTTAAAAACTTTTATACTTGTTTAAAGGATCCAGATCATTATGAGTAATAGCATAACGGGAATTAGGAACAGTGCCCCCAACTGTAAAATCGTTGTCAACCTTCTGCTTTATTCGAAGGGAACAAATAAAAGCAATGAATTGCGATCGGTTATCCTAGCGAGCTCAAGATTAAGTATTTTACATGAACTGCATGATGTGCCACTCTCGGACCATCTTGGAATAAGTAATACAGCTTAAAGAGTAAGGCAAACTGTCTTCTTTTCACAGCTACAAAGATTTGTAACTGAATATGTCAAGTCCTTTATCACTTGCCAATTCGTTAACGATATTAATTATAGACAGACAGGGTACATAAATAGCATAAAAGCTATATCTCTTAACGATATCTTAAGAATTGATCCGTTAGGTCATTACCCATGTAGTGAAAACTTAAAAACAGATATTTGCTTGTAATTGTTGATCTTTTTCGAAGTGAGTAGAAAAAATCCCTTCAGAAGACAGTCCACGAAGATCGTCGCATATCAGTTTTTAAATAAACTTACATTAAAATACTGAGCTACAATAAAAGTATTTTCAGACAATTAACAGCAGTTCGTAAGTCAAATTTTTGAGGAAATGTGTACGGGGCTTGACATAAAGCATTCTAAATAATCTTTCATCGACTACAGTCAAATATCGCAGAGCGGATGAATAGAAATCTATTTAAAACTATACACAATTATGTTAGAAATTACTACCAACGCTAGGATAGCAGTGTTAAAGAATCAGCCTATGCACTAAGATTCGTTGAACACGATACCAATGGTAAAACAAGCTGAACTAGCACTTGCGAGGAATTTCATTACGGCCCTCGATAAACTGTATTTTGTTGAAAAAAGGTCGGAAGAGTTTAAAAGGTGGTAAATTTTCAGAAATTGGTGGATGAGGTAACATGCAACTTAGCACGGCCAGTGAAAAGCAAAATTGGGATAAGGAAAGGCAGGAGGTCGATTCTAATGTGGGAAAGAGGGTTTTGGAAATTAAGCTTTGAATTTCCTTTGCACCAGAAGGAAAAATGGGAAATTCTATAATAAATTCGAAAGCTAATTTTTATTAAACGAGTGGATAACCAGTGTTGTATTTAAAACGAAAGAATGGTGAATCTGGGAAAGCTAACTTGGAGACAGCAGACGGGGATAGAGGGACGGAGATAGCAGATAGCTTGAAACTGTTGCATAGATGAAACGATGGAGTTTCAGACAAACGTGTTGAGTTCAGCATATAATTTATTAATTTATTGAGATATATCCTTGATTAATGCAACATTGGAGACGTTATAAGAGTCCTAAAATTTTATATACACTGTTTACGTTTTAAATAATATAAGATACAGCCAAGCGAAGAGACGTGGGTTATACACGCAGAGCAAGAAGTAAAAGAGGGTGCGTATAACGCAGCTGCAGTATTTACAGCTTGGAAATTTTTGTTTGAATCTTGAACAGTGACTGGGCAAGAGCTTTCACATTGCAGATGACTAGAGATAAGTGACGCAACAAAGTCTTTAAAAGGGGGTTGTATTTAAATTACAATTCGTAATTAAAAGCCCTATTACCAATTAAGTTAGCAATTTTGTTAGTGATTGCCTTTCATATTTTATGCTTTATATATTTATATATAAGCCTTGTTAAATCATAATAAAGATAAGGTCCTCCATCTTAAAAAAAGAAAATTTGTCAAAAACAAAAAGTTGCTTGCAACTTTTCAACGCAAGTCTGAAACTAGCGACATTGTTCTCTTGTACACATCTTTCTTTTAATTTGAAACCTAATTCCTGGATATTTAATGACGTTTATTTTTGTATTTTACAACGCATGTGTGGGGTCTGAAGATTGATTCAATTTACGTAACTAAATGAACTTATACTTCTCAAGTTAAAGTTTAATAATATTTTCTGTTAATTATAATATGGGTTATTTATCTTTTCTACGTACTTTCCGGCAATGTATCCTTTTTCTTAGCAGATAGCTTGTGCTTTGCAATGATTAAGCAAACCAAACTAAATCGCTTTATTGAGAATCTTTAAATGCCCTCTGGTTAATCACAGTTTCGATTTAATCGTGGACATCATCCTCAATACTGCCACTGTAGATCAAGAATTAACTTCAGATTAAAGCAGAAGCAGTATTCACTATCCTAATACACCGGTTTACACTATTAATGCGGGAAAAAAGAGCGATAAGAGATTCAAACTCATAATGGGGTGCCTGAAGAGAACCTAACCCAGTGGGTCAGCTGTTCAGTCGATGGCGTAAGGTAAAGTACACCATTGAGGGAGACTACCAGGCCTGGGCCTTTTTCATACCCTTAAAATTTTTTGCACCTCTTCCTCCAAAGGCGATCCACGGGGATATAACCCTCGATTAGCCTCGGGCGACAAAAATGCACCCAGCCGAAGTATCGAATCGCATATCAGTGGCGACCGGACCCCAACCGGTCACCCACAAAGAGAACGAAGAACGAAGTACAGGTTAAAGCCCATATCCCAGTGTTGACCAAGCGGAGCCAAACCTCCAAGGACAATCTTTCAATATCTAACCATGTAGCTTCCGCACAACCAAGAGGCAGGCAAGACAGTACCAGCATGGTCCCTGTCTAGCCTGAGCCTACCATCGAAGAATCGATGGTTCTAGTCACTGTGAAGACTGATTATGTACCCCAGGAACCGAATCTATCTAAGTAAAGGTCTTAACCAGCGTACCGGGGTTATCCCCAATCGACCCCCTGCAACATTTTTACAAATTTCGCTAACATTTTCACAAACTTCTGGCTAAACACCCTTCCAAATTTTCATACAGTTTGCAGTCACTTCATTTGAAGCATGCTTTACATTTCGTACAGCATGTAACTTTTCCTAAATTGCATTGCGTTTATATCATTACTATCGTTTTTGTCATTTAAATATTAAAATGTTTGTCGCATGTAGTATGTTTTAAAGCAGAATACCGCATCTTGATCCATGGACTGCATAATCGACATTGTGTTTGGCGGCATATAGACAACTTTCACTGGAGCGCAAGTATCGAAACGTTCTAAATCTTTTGGGTAGTCAGGAGCGTTATCTATCAAAAGAAGAGCTTTTAATTCAGGGTTGTTTTTATGGCAATAAAGCTTTACCGATGAACAAAATTCTTTTATAAACCAATCTTCAGAAACTTTTACGCTTGTTAATGTGATCCTAGGCTTTCTGCTCGATCGTCAAAACGCTGGGTGTTTTGATTTGCCCATTTGTGGGTTTTCAGAATAATATACATGCAAAGGCTTGAGATCAAAATCACCTTTTCCATTACTTCCTAAAAGCAAAGTGAATCTGTCTTTTGATGCTTTAAATCCAGAAGCACTTTTTTCTCGTCTTGTGAAATGTACATACGGGATGGCAAAAATAAACCAGTTTCATCTATACTGAATACAACTTGCGTTGAAAAATTTTCAACGCAAGTTGTATTCAACGCATATAAACGCATATAAAAGCATAGTTTCAACGCATATAAGAAATTAATGAATTTCAAAATTGTAATTATATCTCAATCATCAAAAAAGTAAAGCCTTATAATTGCAGTTAATGAACTCATGTATAACGATATAGCAGAGATAAGTACCGAAAAAAATTGTAAAAAAAATTATTTAATTTAATTTTCATCCTCCAGATGATGTCACTTTTTCTATACTAAATTGACAATGTGCATTATATTTTTAGTAGCCGCATAGAAAATTTCTCCGACGTTTTTTCAATTTAAGCAATAAATGATACGATAAAATTAGAGTGTAAAAACAAAACGTGAATGCACTTTCATAATTGTAGAGTTCCCTTTAGTTTGAATAACCAATATTTTTAATTTTGGTATCTTTTCTGAACTTGTTATTTCCCCTCGCCTTTCCTCGCCAGGATGCAAATTAATTTAAGTGAAGAAAGTATTTAAACAGGAGAAACGAGAAGGTTAGACAGAGCGTGATTTCACTAGTGTAGCCTATGTTTCCTATTTTCCCTCCGACTGTTAATCTTAGATGCGGCTACGTATTCTGGCCATTTATTAAGCCTATCGCCAGTGCAGGTTGTTGAGTCAGCCTGTTATCTTTAACTAAATCGCGTAGTCTAGCACTACTATTTACCGTTTTGAATTTATTGTTAAATTATCCTTAAGTTCCTCACCGCAAGTAGTCGGTATTGTTGTGAGCACGAAGTACGTGCTTTTTTGTTAAAGAGTTTGAGATTAGAAAGGCTATTTACACCATTTCTTCTGGCTGTTATTCTTCACGCCTGTGAGAGAAGTTGCCAGGCTTCTGACAAAGATTTCGACACCTGCATGATAGCGAAAAGAGTACGATCGTACACAATGATGTACTGTTTCAAATCATAGTCTGCATTCAGTGCTACTGCAATAAAAATAAATTTTTTATAGTGTCTTTACGAAACTAAACGCTCTAAATTACATTTACTTATGTCACGACAATTTACTACCCTTTGTTTGATTTTACATTTTCCACATTTTTACTTTTTCCACAAACTACATTTAGCTTTTCTTAAATAATGGAAATGTGTAACACAAACAATGCTTACCTTTTTCCTATAAATATAGCACATTGCACTACAGTTCGCAGTTTTCTTGTAAGCAAAACTGTAGTCTGCCTCACAGTTTGAACCAAATTCTTCTGTACAGAGCACGTATCTACGAGAAATGATGAACCGGCGTATACGAGCGGCAACGAAACACGAGCACGCTAGCAAAACTTATAGTCGTGCAAAATATGAACTAATAAAGTTACGGGGGTGCGCCTAACTACA
>KK121167.1:160857-182912 GCA_000611955.2 Stegodyphus mimosarum
TTTAATGATGCTTTATTAATAATTTACTTTTACAAAAATATTTAATTCATTTATTATTTACATCTTGCAACAGTATCATGTTGTAATTTCCGTGTTCAAGAGACCATGCTGTGGGGGGACGAAGATTAAATATTATTTAGTTTTTACTCCTGATTTTGAGTAGCAGAGTAATCAAAATATAATGTATTGATTACAAGGGTAAAATAATCTCCAAAAGTCTGTGCTCAGGAGAAAAAATATATCTTATTCTGTTTTAAATTTTAACACACAACAAAATGTAATACATAAATTTCCCACAAACACGGAACACTTCCAAGCGCCCACAGTTAGGTGCAACCAGTCCAGTCGGATTTTCTCCCGCCCTGGTCTTAATTTACGATTTGCCTTTTATGGATCAGCTTTAATTTTCAGCTTTCCTTACTTGTATTATACCCGAGCGAAAGAAAGAATGTACTGTAATATAAAGCAAAGTTTAACAGTGTGCAAAATTCATCAATTAAGTTTCATCGAATTCATGCATGTTAATATCACTATCATGTTTCACATAGCTTCAGCTATTATATGCGGCATGTCTTGAAAAGCATTCCGATGATACGGGGATACTACTGTAATTATATCTGAAATGCAAGAATATTATTATTTTTATTATTGCTTGAGAAAATGCTAAATTCCTTTTTTATAAAAGGGTAGTGTACTATTATGTAAAAGACTTACTGGTACATTAGTTTAGAAAAGTAGATTAAAACAATTTTGAATAGTTTGTAGGGAATTTTATTTATTTTAAATAACCAGTTAAATTTAAGTTTGTGTTCTTTCCTATAAGCCTTCATTCCCTTAATTGCCAATGCCAGAATATTTAAATTTGGTAGCGCGCGTGAGAATGCAGATTCTACCAGTGGGAAAAAAGGTTTAAATACTAATTTCTAGAAGGAAAAGTTAGAGAGCGTGGGTTAACTCTGCGCTTGTAGCGTGAGCTTCTGCTTAACATTGATTTCTGGTTAAACATGGCGTAACAGCTATTACGTTGCTGCCACTAAATTTACAACGCTCTTTTAGGAAACAGGATAGTCTGAGACCTGTAGCGTGATTCTACTACTTATGAATATCTTCAAATTTTGAGTTTACTTCTTTCTGTTTCAGTTACCGCCCAGGCAGAGGCGTAGTTTATTAGCGTCGAGTTGATGCATTATAAATTTCTAAAGAGTGTAATATAAAGGGTACTTCTAACCCTTCTTTCTGTGCAATTACTACACTTCCAGTTTTTCACACAGTAAGCAAGTAACAAGCAAGTAGACCCTACAAGTTTATAGCTGACGCCTAATGTATAGATAAAGAGAAAGGGCAAGGGAATGTTTTAAACACATTACTGAAGAATTTTCAAAAGTTAAGTTCTGTTATTTCTTTCCCTGTTTTATGTGTTTCGGATTTTTTCATTTTTTTTCTTTTATTGTGCATTAGAAAACTTGAATAAAAGATTCTTTAGAAACAAATACTCTTCCTTTTGAAAAGTAGACATATTAAAAAAAGTAATATAATAAATAAAGAATAATTTTCAAAAAATGAAATTAATTGGTTAAAATATTAGATAATTTCCCTCCCCTAAACAAAATAGTTTTCCTCGAAATGTTACCAAGAAATTAAAATTAATAATGGCAAGAAAGTTTTGCTTCTAAAATGCTAACAAAAAGAGTTAATGTCAATTAAAAACAAATTACATAGTTTTAGTGTATTTATGAGGAAAATGAAACTGCTGATTTGATTTATTTATAGGTTCGTTGAGCCTGCATTCAGAGAAAAGTCAAGCTAACCATAAGCTGTCAAGAAAATTAGAGCATTTAGAAGAATTTTCCTAAAGTAAATTTTTTTCTCTTGATATTTATCAATATTTTGAAATGCTTTTCTTATTGCAAGACAGGTGCAGATTGGGTACAGAATTAGTTCAGTATTTAGGCAATCAAAGTACGTACTTTTGCATTCTTGGATGACTTTAATTCCTGTATAACGTAGAATTCTTTATCTCATAAATAACATTTCAAATTAGTATCGGAAAAAGAATAAAAATCAATACCGAGGCGAGGATATTTAAAAAACCGAAAAAGTAAAGGCGGAACAAATATTGCGTTAAAAATGAGATGAACCAGGTAGTAAGCATAACTTGATAAGCATAAAAACGCATTCTACGAAGATTCTGTGATAGAGCTAAAATTTTCAACAAACAGAAGAACTTTGAGTCCAGCAGTAAACGAGTATTTAAAGCCTCTGAACGGTGGTATTTCGACCCCAGGATCTATTCCTGGTTACTGAACGAGTGTTTCATCGCGAGTAATGTGAATTAGAGATTTGTATTCCTTATAAAGGTGCTCCACGAAAGCATTTCTTGCTAATCAAATGATCAACTGGTACCTCTCGGATAGTATGATGGTTAGCCGCTGCTGAGCACCAGGAGTTTACCGGGAATATTAGTAGGATTTCATGCTAGATTATTCGTACTGTTTATACAGACCTTCGAAGGTTCAAATTCAATCTACTACTGTTATGCACACTGTAGGCATCAGAGGACCCTGTGGGAAACAGCTGGGTGATGGAATATTTTGTGAAATGACAGAAAACTTCTTTTGTTAAAACGAAGAAATAACTGTTTACAAAAGTCCCTGATGTTGTTTCCATTCCGTTTTATTAACTGACATTCACAGCGGCAGTTGAGATGGGGGGGGGACAAGAAATTAACCAAAGAAGAAATTCTACATAATTAAGCAGATTAAAAATGAATATTAAGTGAAATGACAGAAAAATGTTTCCGTAAAATCGAAGACATGACTGCTTACGTAAAGTTCAGAATGGCGATTTCTTCAATGTACAGATATAAAATTGGTAATAAAAGCAATTAAAGAAATGATATTTGCTAAGAAATAGAAAAATACCAGACTTCCAGGGAAGAGAAAGCAAAATTACGCTAGATGCAATTTATGGAAGCCGAATATTCTACATTACAGCTTTGTTTCACTTTCGCCATAAATGTATAGAATTCACATAGAAAGCATTTGCTACAAGCACTATAGCATTTTCTGTATCCTCATGGTCTCTGTTAAACTATGCTAGCCAAGAATAACTATCCTGTTATATCAGACTGAATGGAAATAATTTTTTAGCCTTCATTTACTAAAACAGCCTTTTGAAGGAATTTCATTGCACATTTTATAAGAGAATTTATGTGTTATTTAAAATGTAATGAGAGATTTAATGAAATGAAACCCATATTAAAAATTCAATCAAAGACTTTTGCAGAGTGAAAAGTGTATATTCTATTCAACATACACTTTATTTTTAAACTGAAAAGATATTAGGCATTAGATTTTGGAAATAGGGTACTTTAGAGGTTTAGGGTGTCGAATTGGTAGTTGGCTTAGGAAGTAGATGTGCAAGCTGCATAATCCAGATATGTAGTTACTTTACGTGCATAATAAGCTGGAGAGATTGAAGTAAAGGATGAGAAATGCAAAAATATCTTTAAATATAAATGAAAATGTTAGATGAAAGTGTTCACATAGAATCACAATAGGAAGTGCTGATCAAGCACGAGGTTTATAGTTTAAAATTTTACGGTATGAAATTTGAAGTAATATAATAAGTTTTTGACTCCAAATTAGGCAGAATTTTAAATTCTTTATTAAGGCCACTAAGACTTTTTCGAATTAGTTAAATTCTAATGGGATGGCTGTAATGGTTTAGTTTTAATCACTTTCCTTATTAGTATTTTGGCTTTTCTATAACTTCTGCTTCCGCAATCTTTCACTAGAACGTAAATTTGTTTAAAGTATAAATGAGCGTCTTGTTTAATGCTTTCCAGACAGCATTTGGTAGAGTAGGCTGGCTGTTAATTAACGCTAGATTTTTTTTCTTACTATAGCAGTTTTGTTTGCCGTAAAATTTTTCGTTAGACAGGGGAAACCAATATAGCACTTGTCATCAGGGGAATTTAATCATGGAACTCGTGAGTTAACACAGTTCTGTTCTTATTAAATTTTTAGTTTATTTAACAGTCAGATTCTTGTGTAACAGTTTTATTATTCATGATCAATCCAGCTAAGACATCGGACGGAAGTTATCCAGCAGCTTCTTATGGTTACTTTGGTAATTTGATTTCTTTTAACTTAATAGTTTAACCCTGTAATGTGATAAGTTGTTACATGGTGTAAGACAATGGTAGTAGAAATAGTTTTTTAGGAGTCTTATTCTATTTATCATCTACCTCTAAAAGTTCTTTATTAAACAAAAGTTAAAAAGTGTTTTCAAAAACTGGAAACGAATTTAAAGAGAAAAAGCACTTGAGTCTGATATCAAATATTGAATACATTTCTGTTTTAACGATCTGGTTAGAATGTAAAATTAACTGACATGCATAGCAAAATATATTACAAGCATTTAAAAACTCTCAGTTTAGAACCAACCGCATCTGATAAATGCATTTATTCTGCTGTTTAGGTCATGTGAAATAAATTGTTTAACATGGAATACGGATATTATTACTGCATTTAAATGAGCACTCTTTAAATGGAACAGAAGATCAATATTTGTTTAAATGAATAAGGTAAAACACACAAGGGGGTTAACAAAGCAAACACACGAGGGAATCTGCCAAAGTGAATGTATACCTGCTTGGAGGATTTTGTAAGGAACGGCTCGCATTAGTAACATACATGAAGGAAACAATAAAAATGCCATATAGGGCTAGCAATCCGTTGGGAATGGAAAGCAGATCAAACTACCAATGTTCAAGGGTCTTATTCACTCGACAGCTGTAGGATATGGAAATCAATAAAGTAAAGATTAAGTGTTATTTGTTGAACATTTTTTTAGAGAGGGAATTTAATCATTTAAACGTAATGTATAGTAGTTTTATGTTCCAGTCACATAATATACTTAGCTTTGATTTTATTTCTTTATCATGCAAGAAAATCTTGGAATGAATTAAGTAAATATTTTGAATTGGAAGCACAAAAAGGACGTATATCTTTTCTTGGATTCCGGGCTGAAAATATATTTACAGATATGAACATATGTATTATCCTGTCTTATTAAATGACGTTCACACATTAGCTGTGGAATATAGTTAGCTAATTAAAAGATGTGCAGGGAATCTCATAATCCTGAAAGCATCAGGAGTAAATAAATGCAACACTAACGCCTACTTAGGAGAGAAAAGAAGGCTAGAACCTCCTTTTCAGCGTGACGTTTTACGCTGTAATCCTTCCCTTCCTCCACACACACCCATCCGATCGTAATGATACTACGTCGTGTATTTTAAGCAACCGGCAGTGCTTCCGGGCTGCAGAGGCAAGATCAATGTCTTTGTAACTGGGTCAGAGCGCCCGATCGTTCAATGAAAAGTAGGTCAACGAAGCGCGCTCGTTTCCATTGACTTTTTGCAGGATAATGTTTGTGTTCCTTTTGTTTTCATTGATACATTTCCTTTTCAAATTTCAAGTGGCCATTTTTGTAGTAGTTAACTGAAGAAAAGGGATGCAGAGACTAGTTATCATAAACTATGAATTTATAGCTTAGAAATGAGCATTCGTAGCGACAAGTAAAAAGCTTGATTAGGAAAGAATGACAGCTCAAGTAAAACTGCTTATGGGAAAAAAAAATCTTCGATTGTTGTAGCTTTCATTTTACTTCTAAAAAAAGCTACGTCAATCAACTTTACGTTTTCGATCACTGTTCTGTTTTCTTACAGTCAGCAAGCTTCACAATTATAAGTGCACTATAAACTTCATTTAATGTATCGTCAGATGAGAACTGTTGCTGTTAAAGTACGAAAATGACGTGTCATCAAAGCCACATTTATCGATTATTGTGATTTTCTTATTTTGGAAGAGTTACTAAATAGTTATCTTTCCGCATTTTTAATATATGACCTTTAATTAACATTTCCATTTCTTCTTGGTAAAGGCTTTTAATTAATAATTCCACAGACTTGTGGTTCCCAAACTGTGCGCAAGGGTTGGCTGAGAAGGTCATTGAGGAATACAGTCAAATTCGGTTAATTCGGATTCAGAGGCGAATGTTAAAGGGTTAATAATTAATTTAGTTATCAAATTTTTATGTCGTTTCTGTTCAGGCTTAATCTTGCTTTGCATGCGTGCGAAAGAAGCGATGAAAGATGAACAGAAATATCTCAGTGGCAAACTTGCATGGATTTTCCTAAGTGCATAGTGCTTACGCCGCATAGGGGCACTTCAAATGCTCGCGAGCTGAAAATCTTAGGGTATGTCCTCGGAGATTCTTCTCATTCGGTACCGTAGCGGGGCACAAAGAATCCCAGTGTATGAGCCCTCTGTTTGGGGTTCAAGCCTAAATATTCATATGGTATTTGTCATACTCACAATGCAGAGGTTTTTCCTTCTCAAGATAAGCCGCACAAATCGTACTACAACGACATCCGCCAACAGATGCTTTCGGCCCTTACACCATTGGATTTGGCAATACAAAGAGAGGCTACTATTGCGAGAGTCTCCCGATCATCACAGATCATCACCCTATGGAGTCATGTACATATCCATTATAATTATAAACTGAAGTTCACCTCACAGCGCTGTCATCCTGGTTGTTTCAACATAGCCAACAATATCGCGCTGAGACCTCTGCAGCCTGACCTTGGTGGGTATTTTTATGGACGTCTCTAAGACGGGAGGAGGAAAATGCAGTGCGTTTTGTCATATAGTAGCTGAATAGTTTGCACAATAATGGATCCCCCCCCCCGGGGAAGGAGGAAATCCTCTTGCGTGCTTCCCAGGATCTGTATCTAGGCAGCTTTGGCACCAGAGGTAAATAATCACTGTTCGCAGGACTAGAACCATCCGTCGGTGGTAGGTTCAGGGTCGGCAGGGACCGTACTAGTGCTGTCAGGTCTGTTTTGAGCCCCCATATCTCAGTATTAGATAAGCTCAAGGGTTGGGAAAATAATCGTGTATGGGGGTTCATGCCTACATCACAGCCCTTCTCTGGCTTCATGTACAATAATGAAAAGGCAAACTGGGTTCGTTCATTTCGGTCTTTCAGGCGGAGCTCATGGACCTCAAGGCTAAATATGCTTTTAAATCGAGTTTTTATCTATTTTGACTCAACTTCCAGCTTCGAAGCAAAGCTGGTAGCCGTTGGAGTAACCCATTAGTTTGATAGGTCCCAAACCCGAGGATTTCAGCCAGCATAGGTATTATGGACAATTAACAGAACCACATTAAACTAAACAGCTTCCAATACTCAAAATGGCTGCATGTGTAGCATAGTAATTTCCCTTCCTGTTTCTCGGCTAAATATAATTATGGGACATAAGTTATTAGATAAATGGCAGGTCTCTATCAGAAGGAGAACTTTTCGCTTGATCCCGAAAGTTAGCACAGAGCTAAAAGTCACAAAGTCGAATCTAACTTACTTCTTAACTGATCACGGACCATGTTATAGTTGTCTGCGCAGATTCACAAAACGTGTCAGTGACAAATGTGAGTGTGGAAAGAGAAGGGACGCGGATCAGTATGTGTTTGAATGCCTGTTGACCAAATATGGCGCCTGATTAAGCTAGTGGATGCCAGCTGATTTCGTGTAGTTTTGCGTAACGTCTAGTGGTCTAGTGTTTGAGTAGTGTTGCAAATCATTATGCAATAGAAGGGTAAGAAATTGCATATTTCTTACCTCTTGCTCTGAATTGCTTTAACATTAAGAACCATTCCACTGAATTACTGCAGTACATCTGAATCCACTCACACTCATAATTAATTATCCATATAATCCATATTTATATAATGCATTTAATGTTATGCAGCAGTATACAGTATTTAATATTGAACGATACCACGCATCAATATTATAAAAAGTAGATATATTATTTCTTTTTCTTTTTGTATTTGATTTGTAGCTGCATAGTGTATAGAAATGAATATATGCATGTAACTTTTACTTCAGTATCACAATGTATAGTACTGCTTCTGTATACAGACATTAGGATTTTTGATGCTGAGAGACGTGAAAAATGAGCAATGCACTCCCCGGGACTCGAACCTCGGACCTCTCGAATACGTCGAGTGTGCTGACCACTACACCACGAAGGCATGCTAAAAAGGCCGGAGAAATATCTTATATATTTGTAGAGACATTAGGTATTTATTTGGAAGCAGGTGATATGAAAAATGAGCAACGCCTTCGGCGGGAATCGAACCACGGACTCTCGGTTACTCTTCGAATGTACTGACCAGTACAACACGAAGGCATGGGAAGAAGCTGAGGAGAAATATTTTATATACTCCCCCTTTTAAATGGCGACTGGGGATTAGGGGCCCCAATCGCCAAATCGTGGTGGTGGAGAATCCTCATCATCCACCACCTTTTAGTTCGGGCGCCAGTGTAAAGACATTAGGTATTTATTTGGAAGCAGGTGATATGAAAAATGAGCAAAGCCTTCGCCGGGAATCGAACCAATGACCTCTCGCTTAAGCGTCGAGTGTGCTGACCACTACACCACGAAGGCATGCTAAAAAGGCCAGAGAAATACCGTATATACTCCCCCTTTTAAATGGAGACTGGGGATTAGGGTAACCAGTCGCCAGTTCCTGGCGGTGGAGACTGATCATCCACCACCTTTCTTAGTTCGGGCGCCACTGCACAGACTTTAGGATTTCTGATGCTGAGTGACGTGAAAAATGAGCAATGCTCTTTCCGGGACTCGAACCTCAGACGTCTCGAAAACGCGTCGAGTTGCTGACCATTACACAACGAAGGCATGCTAGGAAGGCGAGAGAAATACCTTATACTGTTACCGACATCATCGTTATTATTATTTACTTCTGCCCATAGTAATACATTTGACTGCTTTTCTGCCATATTTCAGTTATGCTACTTGGTTCAAGCCCCATTATTCACTATACTTATTTATTATACATTTTATTTTATTCTGTTTTATTTTATTTGCATTTACATTCATTGTTATTTGTTGTTTTATACCTTAGAAAGTACTATGTTTTGACCTGTGCCCATATATTTATGTAATATACTTACTTATATGTAATATTAGTTGTTGGCCATATTCTTAGGCACCTCTCATAACTGTCTTTATGGTCTCAATTGTCTTATGAAACTTGGACGAGGTACTCTAGTTAAGAGAATCCATTGTTAGTGGAGTACGTTGGCTGTACGCTGAGACGCTGGTTAACTGCTCTTGCCAATGGGGTAAAAGGAATGTTATCCTTTCATACCGGGGCGAAGATGTATAATAGTTAACGCAGTGGGATTTTACTTATGCGACCAATGATGAAATTCTAGTGTTCCGCTCATTTCTACCTATACCTGCATGATAAACTGCTCCAGCACATCCAATACTGTAGTCTTCCCACAGAAAAGAGAATTTGCGGGCATTTGCACCTAAATATGCAGGAGGAAATTGGTCCCTTATATAGAACCTTATGTTTGTTTTCACTTTAGCTACCAACCTCACTATTGGATGATCGTTTTACCCTCTTCCCACATTATGCTTGACAGCTATAATTACATTGGCAGGGCTCGTGGTTAGAGAGTGTTTGCGGGGAAAACTTATAAGGTATATCTCCCACATTCTTAGCGTGCCTTCGTGGTGTAATGGTCAGCACACTGAGCCGGTATTTCAGAGGTCCGTGGTTCGATTCCCGGCGAAGGAATTGCATATTTTTCATGTCTCCTGCTACTAAATATCCTAATGTCTCTACACTGGCGCCCGAACTAAAAGGGTTGTGGATGATGACTCTCCACACCCAGGATTTGGCGACTAGGTCCCCTAAAACCCTAGTCACCCTTAAAGAAGGGGAGTATATAAGGTATATTCCCACATTCTTAGCGTGCCTTCGTGGTGTAATGGTCAGCACACTGAGCCGGTATTTCAGAGGTCCGTGGTTCGATTCCCGGCGAAGGAATTGCATATTTTTCATGTCTCCTGCTACTAAATATCCTAATGTCTCTACAAACTCTCCTTATTTTGCAGCCACACTTTTCCCTTTAAACTTCTTTCCATATTCTCATACATTTCCTAGAATTTTCTCTGTTCTCATTAATGATGTTTTACCAGTTTTAATTTTTTTATTGAACTGCTGAAAAAGAATCATTTGAATTTCTGCCATCCCCTGAAATTGTACATCATACTTTTACATTTACTCCTGAAATGGGGCAACCATCCACTCGGCTGACTTAGCATCTCAAGGAGAATCTCAAGATTTTAGAAACTGAATTGTGTCATGATATAACACTAACATGGGAGTATTATATATCCTCTGTACATTTGAAAAGTTAACAAATATATAGCTTGTTCTGCTATTAATACACCTGATTTTTCTGCTTTACTTGATGTTTTTAATCACATATATCAGAAATCAATGTGTTTTTATTTAAATCATTCAAATTAGAAAGTTGTGGGGTTTCACCTATTTAATTCACAGTTCAAAAACCTAAAACCCCAACACTAATAAGCGAATAATCGCTTGAGTGTGTGAACAGAGACGTAAGACTGAAAAAACGGATAAATACCCTTTATTTCTCAAAATAGATATGGCACAATCAGCTCCTAACTCGGAACGTACAGCAAAGCCTTCACTTGGCTTGAACTTAAATTAATATGAAATTAAACTTAACTAGCTTAACTAAAGCTAACTGAAAGATATGGCCGAAGCTATCAAGATTCTAAATAGTTGGCCCCTGAGTCTTAATTAAGTCGGCGACCCCAAACAAGGGCCTAAAGTACGGTCGAGCTTAGCAATAGCTTACAGAGACGTAGCCAAAAGGCAAACGCGCGCTAGTTAGGAACTTAGGCTCTCTAACGAAATCGGTGAAAATATCGACTTAAATACTACTTTTACTCATTTGCATTAAACGCGTTTCTGAAAATACATTCTGGTAGGAAATTATAAGCTGAAGCTAGAATGGACAGGAAAGATGCATAAACTTAAAATAACTGTTATTAAAATTAGGATAAACCTTTCAAAGGGAAAATTAATATTCTTATGAACTTCATCCATTGCTTTTAAACAGCATACTTTGTTACTCACTGACAGATAGATTAAATTTGAAAAATAAATATGTTACATTCTGCCAAATGGAATCTTTCACGCAGAAGGTAAACAATACTGCAGGGTATCAAACACCTCACCCCTATCCCGGTGTGAAGCCCCGGGTTCCGGCAGGATGGCGGATAGAAAGCAAGAAGATGCAAACATTTCAACTGTCTCGGAGGTTACTGATAAGTTCATTGCAAACAACTTACTGTCCTTTATAAATAACTATGTCAAAGTACTGTGTTATGCATGTCCAGTCTGGGCTTGTTCATGCAAGTCAAATAGGAAACAACTACATACAGCCCAAAACTACGTTCTACGGCAAATCACAAACTCGCCGTGGTATGTTAGGAATAGCATAATTCGTGAAGAATTGAAAATCTGTCTATTCAGAACATTTTACTATCATTCGGAAAAACGCTTTCATATAAAAATGAGAGACACTAATAAACGAGAAATTCGAATTTATAACTATGATTACACTAATAATTATAAAAAAAGGGCCCATGGCCATATTGAACCCATCTGTACTCATAAAAAAATAATACGTTCGTATATACTTAGGTATTCCTTTGTTTTTTTGTTTTATTCTATTAATTTTGCCCTATCTGTTGTATCCTATGTAAATGATTATAATATTACTGCTGGTTCTTGGCAATTGCACTTGATTTTGTCAAGTCAAGAGCTTTCAGCCTTTTCTATCGGCCATTTAGACGTTGCAAAGTTTTGCTGTTGAAACTGATTACCATTTTCAATAATTAATTAAAAATATCTCTTACCCTTCTTAAGTTACGTTTTAATAGGATTTCAAAACTAATTTCTTATTCGATATGGAGTAGAGCACGGTGCCCAGGCACCCAGGTGTTTAACCGTTACACAGAATGAGCCAAAGAACTTAGCGGGGTATTAGGAAATCCATCCGATAAAATCAAGAACGCAACAAAATAAGAGAAATATTTCGAAAACTGCAGAATGTAGTGACAAATGTCCTCATAGAAATCAGTGAATTAAGAGGATACATATTCGAAAGACAGAATACGCAAATGATGGTGGAAGGAAGGGAAAAAGGCAAGAATGACTTACGCCGAGAAGGTTCAGCAAAGGCCCTTGATCTAGCTAGATCAAGAACCTTTAAAAGACAAGAAGTAGAGTTTGTTATTTTGGTCTATCCAAAAGAAAAAAAAATCAAATATCAGAACAGGTTAAAGAGAAATTGATACAATTCATATCTTCAAGAAAACTTCAGACTGAAGTATTCGCTTATGCGTCAAAATAAAGTATTACGATACCAGCGTATCACGGACTCTTAAGAGACTAATAAAAATATTCTAAAGCATTCATTTATTTGCTGAAAAGATGTTAAAAAATAAAACATCATTCATGTAAATAACAAGTTCCTTAATAAGCCTAATTAACTACACATATTTTGCTAATTCTATCAATTGTTTTGTTGCCACTTCCATGAAATTAAAGTAACAATAATTATTAGTGGCCAAACGACATTAAATAAAAATTTAAATTAAACCACGTATAAAATAATAACTACATTCAATTTAAATCCAACATGGAGTGCAAAAAGTACAACAAATTAAAAAACGAAATTGAGGTATTTGGATTGTAAGATGGAAAGTGCTTCTGCCCTCGAGGCCACGTTACTTAGTTTTGGCAGCTCTGATAAGAGTGTAACGATTCAGCTTTGCGTTATAGCTGCCGTTACTTAAATTGTTATGCCGGTGAAAAGTTCTAAGTTAAAGTAGATTTAAATTAAATTGTATAAACTTTGACTACTAGGTTAAATTTTAATTTTGAATTTGACTGTTACTTTCAGATACATTGCCGCAAGTACTGGTTGAGCTTGTCAAGAATAAGAAGTAGGTTTAAGTTCAGGTTCTGCTTTAATGAAAAGGTTATTTTAACACCTTTCCAAGTGAACTTTTGCCGTGAATTTTAGACACAGTGATGATTCGCTTTGAGTTTGTTACGAGTTTGGATCTAGTTTATGCTTCCAATGAAAGTCAACTCTATTATGTAGCAAATCTAGTCTTGAGGGCCATACATAGGCAGAATGTCTGGCGTGTGAACATGAGGGCAATCATCACAGGATTGATTGGATCACGGGAAAATCGAGATTTGGTCTTGGACTTAGGATTATAAATATTTTATTTAACCAGCTATTTATAATTTCAGCCGGTACTATCGCTTCTGCCTTCTGTTTCCTCACTAGAATGCAAATTAGGTTATGGGTATTTAAGCTGAGGTTTTCGGATAGTAAAATAGAGCGTGTTTCTGCTTCTCGAGGGCCTGTTACTAGGTTTTGCTAGCCCTAATAAGATTCTAACAACCCTATCATATCTAGCGATGCGTGCGGCTAGGCGGGACAATTGCGAGAAACGAGATTCTAGTCATTTTTAAAATGTTTAAATATTCATTAAATTTATAATCGTGGAAACTACAGAGTAGACAGTATTTTATGACGTGCTTGGTGATGACGTACTATTTCTGATCATTTGTTTACAAATTATTCGTCGTTAAAAGTTCGCCAAATTTGTTGATTTCATACTGATCGTTTAAAAGAAATGTTATTATTATATAATATTTTTTTTATTAAATTTAAGGTGAATAATATATAATATGTATATGCGCGACTTTACTTTTCTACTAATTACTTTTACTACTTTTAAATGGAAATTGCATAATCAGCGACATACTGTTAACAACATAAAAGGTGCGTAAAAAAAGAAAACATAGCTTATGTAATAATGAGAATACACATTAAATTTGTATGCTATTATTTTCTTATTATTAATGAAATACTTTTTAGATTATAAATACATTAAGAACCATATTCTTATTATAAATGCTACATATTGAAACATTGGAGCTTTATGGATTTATTATCATAAATGATGAAAAACATTTGTATATACATTCATTAATATAAATCTTATTCATTACATTAATACTAATAAACATACATCAACAGCTTCTAAACCATCGCATCTCTCTCTCTCTATGTGTATATAAATATATGACTTATTAGATCCGTGTATATATATATATATATATATGTATGAATACAAAAATGAACATTGTCAAAACGTTTATTTGAAGTTACTTCTAATGTAATTGGCAACTGCAGTTATCAGTTCTTTGCACATTAGTATGGATATGGAATACACAGCTGAAAAATAATTGAAGTGCATTAGGCTAGTCATTAAAATTCACCCATTTACACACAACCTTTGCATTTGTAATTTACTTGGGAATTTAAACAAAACAAAACAACAACAGCAAACAAAAAATGCTGAGCAAGTAGCATTTACGAAATTTTTAACATTTTGGGGATAAAATAAATATTTTTCACTCATCGCAAAACATGGATCAGTAAATTACATTATATTGTGTAGTGCCGACATTTACGTTTACACGCCGGTGAGACGTTTTCAGCCAACTTCATTTTAGATCATTTGTGTTGTCTTCGACTGCTAGGCTTAGTTTAAATTTAATTTTTGACTATTACTAAGCTATATCGTCACAGGAGGTGACTCTAAGTTGTAAGGAGACGTGCACTTATGTTCAAGGTTTGATTTAATAAAAGGGTTTGTTTTAAACCTTTTGAAGATTCTGTAGTTCTTTTCAGACGAAGGGATAATTCGCTCCAACTCCGTAATGGTTTGATACTAGTTTATGCTCCCACAGAAAATCAAACTTAATATAAGATATGAAAATACATATAAAGACTACCCTTCTTTAACAAAGCAGTTTGATCTATTAACTAAAAAGAATGACTATGGATTTTAAGCCTATGATTTTGAAGTAAAGCCAAATCAATCTCCACTCTGCAGTCAAGACCACTGAATAGTTAAAAGTAGAGGTCACTGAAAGAGATAGACAGATTGCCTGTGTACAAAAATCATACGTCCATCAAGGAAAATATGTGGTTTCTTTCATCCTCAGAGGGCATAGATAACCACTTACAAATTCAGGCATGTCTATTGGAAAGATTTAGACATATTTCACTAATTATTAATGGTGATGTTAATAGTAAGCATTCTTAATGGAGTCAAGATCAGATGGATACTCGAGGATAGAAATTGGCTGAATTCTTGTTGGTAAATAATTTTATTGTGAATAATAACAGATATAGTTTACCTACTTATTCTTCTTATTTTTCTGGTAAGTCACAGATTGATATTACAGTTTCAAGGCTGATTAACAATACTGAAATTTATAACTGGCAAGTTTTGGACAGTATCAGCTTAAGTGAACATAATTATATTTTATTTGAAATCAGTAATATTGGCTCCCAGAGCCATTGTTAGTCACAGATTAGGTTAAGAAATTTAAATTGGATTATTCTTAAAGAACAGATGTTTGGGAAGTTTTCACAGATGAAAATGGAGAGGATAAAGAGAACACTGTTCAAGATTAAAACTCTATTGTTATTGGAAATATTTGTGAAAAAGCGTCCTTGAATTACAGTTCTAATTGAAGGACAAAGAAAAAGAACTTTTCTTCATAGTGGAATTGTAACCTGATCATAGACCGGACAAAATTAAAAGTACTTAGAATAAATTATCAAAATTCAGTTTATAAGGTATTTTCTCCCTCCATTCTACATGCTTTCGCGGTGTAAACGTAGCACACTCGCCGCGTATTCGAAAGGTCCAGTTCAGAGTCCCTGCGAGGGCATTGCTCATTTTTCATTTCTCCAGCATAAAGAAACCGTACTGACTCTACAGTGGTGCCCAGACTAAAAAGGTGGTGGATGAGGATTCTTCACCACTAGGATTTGACGATTGGGTTCTCTAATTCCCAGTCGCCCTTTAAAAGGGGGAGTATATAAGGTTAGAATGAGCACTTGAGCGATTTAATTCATAAAGAATCATCACCATTTTCTCCATTCTTTCTGCCTGTCTTCGTGGCGTAACGATAGCGCACTCGGCGCGTATTCGAGAGGTCCAGGTTCGAGTCTCGGCGGGGGGATTGCTCATTTTTCACTTGTCCAGCATCAAAAAGCCCTAATGATTCTACAGTGGCCCCCGAACTAAAAAGGTTATGGATGATGAATCTTCACCACCGGATTTGGCGACTGGGTCCCCTAATCCTCAGTCGCACTTTAACAGGGCGAGTATATAAAGTATTTTCTCCTTTCTTTCTATCTGCCTTCGTGGCTTAACGGTAACACACTCGGTGCGTATTCGAGAGCTCCAGGCGAGAGCATTGCTCTTTTTCTTATATCTTCCGCTTCAGAATAACCTTATGACTCTACAAGTTGATCATCAAGGAATTAATCAGAGATGTTTATATGACAAGCATCTGGCTATTTGTAGAAGTAATGTCAGATATGCAAAAGTTGGGACACTATACAAAATCTGTTTGGCACGCATTTTAAGATGGCTACAGATAAGCATTTAAACCCCACAATTTTAACTGCAATAAGAAAATATGATGGTTCACTGACCAGCAGTATAATGAAAGCTCTCGAAGAATATTGGATTTCCACTTTATGGGGATGAAGAATATGATGTCGAATATATACACTGAGAAATTGGAAATATGGCAAAACCTTTTCCACTTTCAAGCAATTGTTCTTTATTCAACATTCAGTAAATTCAACAAGCTTTATAAGAAAGAATAAAGCGATGAGGACGGATGGGATCCTCCTTCGATTTATTGAATGATCGTTTAAAGATAGGACATTTTCCTGTGAAATGTGAAAGACTTGTGGTATTTTAAAAACCAGATAAAGAACATGAACATTCCGCATCTTACAAATCTATTTGTCTGCTGCCAACATTGGGCAAGGTTTAGGCAAGTTAATAGACAATAAACTGGTTATACTTTTTGTGTAATAATAATCTTATGCAAGTAAAGCAATTTGAATTTACTTCTGGAAGAGACACGATGATGGCGATAGACAGTATTAGCGGAATTGTTAAAGATATTAAGACCAAAATATTATATAGGCGCTGATTACTATTGATATAAGAAATGCCTTCAATAATAGTCTGTGGTGGCCAAATACAAAAGCCAAGGTTATAAAAACGAACTGCTTTAAAAATGGTTATAACATCACAGCAAGCTATTTGGATAATCGGCAATATCGTACATAAAAATAACAGTATTCATATTTAAAAAAAATATTATAAGGGAGCTTCACAAGGTTTTATACGGGGCCGACCCTCTAGGATACTGTTGCTGATTCTGTATTACAAATGGTTTTCGACGAAGGAGTTGTTTTACAAGCTTATGCAGACGATTTTATACTAGTCATTCCAGGTTAGGTCAGTTTAGGTTAGTTGTTTCAGGAAAAGGAACAGGATAGCTATCTATCAATGAGGAGGGATGCTTTCTTGGATGACTTTTCAAGGGAAGCTGGCTCGTATACACGTTACACAAGGAGAAAACCAACCATGCAGCCAGCCCGTTTGCGGGGATTCGATCTCAGGTGGAACTACCAGTATTCAGCGGCTTTACCGCTCGTCTAGTTATTCCAGGACGTTAACAGATTGGTAATACAAGTAAAAGCCAAAGTGGCATTAGACAAAATATATCAGTGGTGCAAGTTAAAATGATGTAACTTAAAGTTCTGCAAATTAAAGTGAGGATCAAGAGTAGTAAAACACTCAGATATTTGGGAATAACTTTAGACGCGAAAGTAAGCTATAACGTATTTCTCCCGCTTTCTTCGCATGCCTTCGTGGTGTAGCGGTCAGCACGCTCGGCTCGTAATCGAGAGGTCCGCGGTTCGCGTCCCGGCGAGGGCACTTCCCATTTTTCACCTCTCCTGCTTCTTTCGATTGGCGTCGTTCCCATAGATCTAATAGCTGATGCTGAAACTCATACGCATAAAGCATCACATAGTGGAAGAGATCTTAATTATCATGATTTAAGTATTCTAAGCAGACACTAAGAAAAGTTGAGAAAATATTTCCATCCGGTGAAATTTAAACATGTTTTTCCTGGGGGGGGGAATATAACTAAAGGAATAGATTTATAAATTTATACTAATGGCTCCGTAATAGAAAAGGATGATGAAGCAGCATTTGTGGTCTTTTATAATAACGAGGAAATTTTCGAAGAAAACTATAGATTAAACCATGGCACCATCTTTGATGCTGAGCTTTTCGCACTGGAAAAAGCAATTAAATGGGCTAATTGCAGCTAAATAAAAAATATATAATCAATAAAGAGATTTCTTTCTTTATAGACTAGTAAAGTATCTTGAAGGCACCGAGCTGTGAAAAATGCCTTTACCTAAAAATAGCAAAAACTGGGGATCTAGTGTACGATTTGAGTTCAGTATAAAACTTGAATATTAACTTGATAAAAGGACATTCCAAGTAATGTGGCTGCTGATGAATCTGCAAAGAATGCTACTAATTATTAGTAAACTACTAATTATTAGAATTATTAAAAAGATTACATTTGATATCTATATAACTATCTTTGGAATTTATCAAGACTGTGCTACACGAGAAAATCGTTAATTTGTGGCAACAAAGGTGAGCAGAATGACATGACAGGTAGTAATGTTTATAAGGTTCAAACAAAAGTAAAAAAAAAATATTATGTTGCAAGAAGGTTGTTTAATCAACTAATTACAGGTCACTGGCAATTTCCGGGATACCAGCACAGATTCAAAATAAATAAATAAAATAAATTGTAAATGTGGACAGTTAATTAAATTAGCAACAAGCAGCTACCATGTATGGGATGGCCCCCCTTTCAAAAGGCCAACCAGATTATAAGGTATTTCTCATGCCTTCGTGGTCAGCACACTGGGCGCGTATTCCAGAGATCCGTGGTTCGAGTCCCGGCGAATGCATTGTTCATTTTCCACTTCTCTCGCATGCAAATAACCTAATGTTTTTACACTGGCGCCCGAACTAAAAAAAAGACGTGGATGATGATTCTCCACCACCAGGATTTGGCGATTGGGTCCCCTGAACCCCAGTCGCCCTTTAAAAGGGGGAGTATATAAGGCATTTCTCCCGCCTTCATGGTGTAAAGGTCAGTACGCTGGGAGCGTATACTAGAGGTCCATGGTTCGAGTCCTGGCGAAGGCGTTGCTCATTTTTCATTTCTCCCGCATCCAAATAACCTAATGTCTCTACAAGATCATTATGATAATATTACAAAAGCTAATAAAAGGTTTCTCTATATGACTGAAATGGCCAGTTCGGCATTAAGAAAATTATAATGAATTTAAA
Organism: Stegodyphus mimosarum; assembly: GCA_000611955.2. Classification (NCBI taxonomy): domain Eukaryota; kingdom Metazoa; phylum Arthropoda; class Arachnida; order Araneae; family Eresidae; genus Stegodyphus; species Stegodyphus mimosarum. The sequence goes on from KK121167.1 coordinate 180,140, forward strand.
CAAATATGAATATTTCACTGCTTGTGAATAATGAAGATTCCTACGTATATTAGAATCTTTAATAATCTACATTTTTTTTGTTTGGAGAATTATTGTATTTGTTGTATTGATATATAGCATATTATTTTAATTTGTATAGCTGTAATAAAACTTGTTTATGATTTTATTTGCATTTTGTTTGTAAACGTTGTAGGGCCATCACAGGTTTTTTTTTTGAAGCAGGAGATATGAAAAATGTGCAATGCCCTCGCCAGGACTCGAAACCTGGAATTCTCGAATACGTGTCGAGTACGCTTCCACACCGCGAAGACATTAAGAAAGGCGGGAAAAAAATACCTTACATAAGTCCCCCTTTTTTAAAGGGCGCCTGTAGATGAGGGGACCTAACAGACAAATCTTGGTGGCGACGAACTTTCGTTCGCCATCTTTTAGTTTTGCGGCCACTGTAGAGTCATTAAGTTTTTTTTTTTTTTTTAAAAAAAAGCAGGAGACGTGAAAAATGTGCAGTGCCTCGTCTGGAGTCGAACCCTGGACCGCTCGAAAACGCGTCGGGTATGTTTCCAATTACACTGCAAAGGCATGCGGAAAGGGGACAGAAAGTACCTTACAACATGTACAATGTGAAAGTCTGTTGAAAAATTTTGTCGATGCTATTAATATATCTAATTAAACAAATTATGGAATATGAATATTAGGTTTAAATGTATAAAAAATTAATATATTTTGTTAATCAAAAAATTAATGACCAGTTCATGTAAATAAGAATAAGTAGTAAACGTAATTTTAATAATTATTCTCGATATAATATTATTATTTAAAGTGATATTATATACATAATGCAAATTCTATTGAGGAAGCTTTCCGCGGAAACTGCAACAGCTAGCTAGCTAGCTACGGTTTCGCAGAGATTTCACCACGCCCCGAGAGCTTTGCATCAGCGACCTCCGTAGCTAGACAACTCGTTTGCGCATATAACTGTCGTTGCCTGCTATGTGATACCCGTGTATATATGAAGAGCACAGAAATGTTACTGAAATGAAATATATGATTATTACTCTTGTTATCCATTATGATACATTCTGTATTTTTATTTGATTGTGTATTATTTCATGTTAGGTATTCTTTATTCTGAATAAGGGTCGAGATGACCTTGTTGCTGATGCCAACACATTTCCTCGGAGGACGAACTTAGTTTGCCAGTCATCTTTTAATTTAGTTAGTTCTTTAGTTGCTGGTTATGCTAGTCTGACAGTACGGATTGTTCTGTAAAACTGAGGTTCAACGAAATTTTCGCGTTTTGATGGTCGAACGAATTCAGCTCACATTCCAGTTACGCACCACAACAGAGCTCGCATTACAAATTTACGACTGACAGATCTCGCACACGCGCGACAAGAAAGAATTGCTTAATTTCGCAGTCGCCGAAGGGTTCAAGAAGATCAATGATCATCAAGGGGTCGAGACACTAATATGCATAGACAATTAATGGGCACAATACAGATCCCACGCTTACCAAAAAATATTAGTATTGTAAAACTAATTAATTTTTAATAATTAATTTTTTATTGATTTAAAGTTTTATCATGTAAGGAGGAAGAAATCATATAAAATAAGTGTGAGGGGAAATATACTAAAATTATTTAATATATTTTTAAAATATATAAATTTTTTATGCAAAATAAAAAAGTAAAACGCATAAACACAAGAAAACACCCCCTACCACACAAAAATTCCTTAGGAGGCATACTGTTATATACAAGCTGCCTGTAAAATATAAAAGATTTTCATGCTCGCTGATAATAAAACACTGAAAATTTAAATGTGCCAGCATGGTTCATACAACAGCTGAACTGAGAATTATCTGAGCTTGATATTATGATGCAGGAATATTTGATTGCACTAACTAAGAATGTTCAAGCAGAAGTCTTATGTTGTATTCCTGCGTTTTTTAATTTCAAAGTCATCGGAGAGACATATTTCAAAGTAAAAGTTGTTACCGAACAACATAATTGACTTTTGCCTCTTCTTGACTAGTAGAAGCCAGCTTTAGACGAGCCAGTAACATAAAACAGATAAAAAATGAGAAAAGAGTTGAATAATTTTGAAAGAGTTGATTCAAGAACTAAGTTAACCTCTTTGTGCTAAATATTTAAAATACTGCATCAGTACATAAGGCGCAGCTATCACATTAATTAAAATCGAACTTCTGTGCGACTAGAATCGGCGATTTTGTTTTTTAAATCTTGTTTATATGTCTAAAATTAAAAATAAAATCATATTAACACAAAAAATAACAAAACATAAATCTAATGAATAATTTTTTCTCAAAATATTTTTTCATTTCTCGTCCAAATGCTATCTTTGATTTATGTGCATACTTACATTTCTTTCAATGCAGAAGAGATTTTTTTTTTTTTTTTCAAATTTCAAACGGATGAAGAAAACCATTCTTTTGAAAGGGGCCAATATAAGAGAAAAATTCATCGTTGCTTTAAGTTTTGTTTCTGTTATTCTCTCAAGCTGCTAAGTTTAATTTCTTTTATTACCCAGGCTGTGTCCTGCAAGGCTGACGACAATAAAGAAAAGCCTTTAAACTTTTCTTTGTACTGGAGTTGCTTTACTGAGTCGACAAGTCGCTTGATTACCTTCACGGAGATATATTTTAACATTTAAAGTAGTTAGATTCCGTATACTAATGTCTATCTTGCATAGTTAAGTATGTTTGAAGATTCAAAAAGATTTATTAAGCCTCTGTAAATGTTGCAAGCTGGCC